>JBBPLD010000098.1:0-66328 GCA_038089555.1 Chalciporus chontae | reverse complement strand
TAGATCTTGCCTAGAATCCCTGAGTCGTCGCTCTACTCTTGAGTGAGCGCTTGAGTCTTGTCTGGACATCCCAGCAAGCTCTCTCCTTGTTCCAACCGGGTCTACGTTTGGGCCTACCCGGCACACACGTAACACTGTTGGTCTTGTCTGTCGCAGATCCTTTCCCCCCGCTCGTCGAGGCACGTGACAAGACCGTGACCCCGATGGTCTTGTCTGTTGCAAATCCTTGCCCGCTGCTCACGCCTGACTCAGCTGCCCTCGAGGCACGCGACAAGACCCCGCCGGTCTCGTCCCTTGTAGACGATGGTGACCTGGCAGAGCAACAGTGCCTTCAGGACGTTCAAGCAATTGAGCGCACGGCAAACAGAGTGACTGTGTTTGCCTGGAAGGAGGTGAGTTTACCTTCTTGTCTTATCTCTCTCATTCACTCATTACTTTCCAGGATGGTGTCCACCCGCAAATCCATGAATTCCAAGCTGGTTTTCAGTTTCCATATTTTGTATTCAGCCATTCTGTTCTTCACAAACTCGGCCTCTTGAACACTGAAGTTCAAAGATATGATCACCAATATCGTGAATGGATCGGATTTGATATCGCGTACTCCATTCGTCTTGAAGATCGGGATGCTCATGTTCCCCTTGTCAAGGCATCTCATGTCGAAACCTGCTCGGATCTTGACCGCCATCTCACCACCTTGGCATGGCCGGTGTATACTGGTGTATCACGCAGCCGTCATGATCCCACGGTTGCCTTGAAAGGCAAAGGCAAGCAACTCGTTGCTAACTCTCCGGGTCCTTCATCCAACGATTCACCTGTCGCGTCCTCATCTCATCTCATCCCATCCAAACGTCCACACCAGCCCGTGCTGCATCCGCTCTCGTCCCGGGGTCTGGTCTCTCCCGGCTTTGACCCTGCTTCGCCCGTATCCAAGTGCTCGCGCGGGGAGGGTGCACGTCTTTCCTTATCCCCAGATCCCATTGATATCTCTTCATCTGATTCGTCTGATGTATCAGACGGAGATCACGACTCCTCGGTTGCTTCGGAAGGCACAGACGAGCAATCTGATGCTCATGATTCTTCCTCCCTCTCAGCCGCATCCGAAGACTGCTCCGCAAGTGATTCAGGCTCAGCCATGCATCTTTCGTCATCCCCATGTTTGTCAGATATCTCCTTGCCCTCTGACTCTATTGTCGCCAAAGATTGCACTGGTAGCCTACTATCTCGTGGCCACTCCAAGGACCATGCAATTGAGGTCGAGAACGTACAACACTGGCCAGTGGACTTTTTCGTCTGCGATATTGCAGAAGGTTTCCGACGGTGCAGTGAAGCTGCAAAGACGCGTAGGAGTGTTTCTAAGACATTTCAGGAGTTCTTTGGGGTTCCCTTTGCATCCTCGACTTTCTACGACAACCGCCGCATCTGGGACTATGTTGAAAACCAAAACATCCGCGAGCAGTACCTCCATCATGGTCAGTCGTCGAAAGGTACCTGGCCGGCATTCATGATGCAGGCCAAGCGACCTCCTCGTCATTGAATCATCTTGCATACTGTACCTCATCCTTTACATATGATAGTGTAGTCTTTGTATCTATGTCACGGCCTGTTCTTTCTTTCTCGTCCATGTAATAGTCATCGCCAATGTCATGCCTGCGAGTGTGGTATAAAAGTGGTGTGAGTGAGATGGCGAGATGGTGGCAGTGCGGGGCAAGGGTTGCGCAGCACCTGTTCGCAGTCAATCTCACGAAGCATTCATTCAATCCACATCCATCCGTGAACACCACTACAATGGTGACACTCTCAGACCTTCATAATGCTTTGCAGAATGACGAGGCTCTCAAACATGTCTCTCTCCGGCAGCTTGCTAGCTTTGTGCAGCTTGCAAAGTCTCTCAGGCAAGATATTCTTCTCGTGCAGGCTGCTGGGCATCCAGAGGACCAGCCTCCCAAGTTTCTCTCTGATAGCATCAAGGGTTTCCTCAAAGATGCATGCAATCTGGACTCCATCAATAATGTCCTCATGCTCTGGTCACTTCTCAAGGACTCTATCTGGCACGAGCAACCTTCGGGGCTATATGAGCCATTTCAACAACATGGGCATGTTTATGGCATTGGTGAGCTTGCTACACAGTGTGATGGGATCACTGATATATACCCCACATTTGTGGATAGTGCCTGATGCACTTTATCCCCCACAACATCAATGTCAAAATATAAATTGCCAGCACTCATCGCGAAACCAGTTGCTTACAACAGCAGTGCAGCGTGATGCCCTCCTGTACACCTTGAGTGGTGTGGTAGCCACCAAACGTGTTCACTTGCAGTGTGAAAGTACGCTCTCTGATTATTCTTGTGGCTGATGGCATAGTCTTATCTTTATTACTAGATTGCAAGAGAATCTATCACCACAACTTCTATGTTGAGGGTGGATACCGCTACTACTATGACATGATGCCTGATATTATTCAGGTTGCCAGTCATGTCTTTCTTGAGCGACGGCTCATTGACCCCTCTTCAACAACCAAGCCAATCTTGCATGGTAAGGATCATTTCACACAATACTCAATCTATATATCCTAATACTTTGATAGGACATCCTTCACCAACTCTGCAAGGCTCTACAACATGACGTTATCCACAATGCTCATGCCTCCATCTGAAGAGATGAAATTTAAGGTTGGTTTGACACAGCAGAATGTTTGGGATGGCTTTGTTATCAAGGCGCTGCTGCTTGACTGTCAGCAGCATCAATCCATTCTTGTTGTGCCCCAGGGAGAGCAGAAAGACCGGTTCACAGAGATGATCAAGGAGCGTAATCTACGCATCCAGATGTATGGTCAGCCTGAGCTCAGGCACTATTGCAACAAATGTACCAGGTTTTACAGAGATGACAATAATAACAGTAAGTGCTCAGTCATGCCTTTAAATGAATGACTATAATAATGCTGATATTTCCATAATTTAAGTCACAGACAAAACCTCTGTGATTGTCATTGATGGTGTTACAATTGGACATCCCTGTTGTGCATCATATAACTGTCATATTCCCCTTGCCAGCAACCGTCATCGATTCTGCCCACAGCATGCACCTGCTCTTGATGGTGTTTGTTCCATCATCGGGTGTAATTCCCCTGTTGCTCTGACTGCAGAGCTTCCACAGAGCCTGACTTGCTCACTTCCAGAGCACAAGGCTGTGGAAAATATGCATCGCCTACGTGGTCAGTCCTGGTTCCAACTTCAGGAGCGGTTGCAGCGAGCACGTGTTGCACATCCCAATGATGCTATTGCTGAGACGGTTGAGGATATTGGAGATGTCGTGGATGACGAGGAAGAGGTTGAGTATGAGCTCCCAGCGGAACTTGAAGGGGATCAAGAGGAACATTCCAATCAAGCCGGCGGTACTGCATCACACCCACGCAAGCTGCGAGCACAATTTGGTCGACGTCGTACACACAACGAGCAGCTCTTTGTGGCGCCATGCGGTATGATCATTGCACGCGAGACTTTTTTTGGTGCTGAAGGGGTGAAAAGTGTCATCGTGAGTCTCTTCTTCTTTTTCTTTTCTCTATGTTCCCCCAACTGGCATTTGCATAGGAAATGATCAAGCAGGTTTACCACAATGCTAGGCTAGCCAAGCCTAACCATATTTTCTTTGACAACAATTGCACCTTGTCAAAGATGGTTCGAGATGATCCCTTCTTTGACAATGTCGGGCTCTCGGTCGATGTTTTTCACTTCAAGTGCAAACACTCTCAAACGGATACCTGGTGCCAGGAAAACTGCAATCCAGCAGCATTTCCAGAGCTTCGAGGCGAGGGAGGTCACGGCTGGTATTTCAACTCATCAATTGCCGAGCAGACGAATGTATGGGTTGGTGGTTATCATGCTATCTGTCGGGAGATGCTCGCAGAGAGGTATTGTTTCTTCTTGGACGAAATGATCATGCGCCGGAACGAGATGACGAAAAACAAGTTACAAAATGAGGAACCTGGTTACTGGTCGACATAACTACATGGTGTTCTACAGAGAGTACATGACAAGATACAGTACACAACGAGGCAGAGAATGGAAATGATAATCTAAGGCTTGTGTTCTACTTTACCACTCGTAAAGTCTTGGGCCGCGAGCGCGCGTGCATAACGTTTGCGCAATGCCTTCTGCTCGGCATGCTTCGCAGGATTCTTCTTCATAAACTCACTGTAGAGGCCAGCCTTGGTTCGCCCCGCGCTCGTAGCCACATCCCGGGCACTCTGAGGTGCGGCAGTCCAACGAGTGCGGTGGTCATAGTACGTGCCAGCCACAAACTCAACTTGAAAAATGTCCCTGAATATCTTTGCGATGGTCTGACAGGGCTGCTTCTTGCGCCGATCGATCTCAACCAACCCGGCATGGATCTCGATGGCATAGAAATCACCGGGCCATGAACGTGGAAGATGAACAGTATCATCACCAGATCCGCCACCAGATGTTGGTGGCGATTCATCGAGAGCGAGGGAGCGGTTGGATTCAGAGAGTGAAATTGCAGAGGACTGCCGCTTGTGATGAGAAAACGATGTGGTGGGACTGGTGGGACTGGTGGGTGGGTTGAGATGAGTGGTGTTATGGTGGTGTCGAGGAATGGGTGTCGGCAGTGAGATCTCAATCTCGTCATCAGAGGATAGCGGAGGGAATGCAGTGTGGTGTACAGCTGATCGAGAACTTGTGGGCGGGTTGATAGGAGCACGACGAGGACGAGATTGAGGGACAGGTATCGAACGAGCAATCTTGATCTCCTCATCAGAGGACGGCGTGGATGATGCAGTGGAGACAGTGAGTTGGCGTGACATGGAAGCGAGTGAAGCGGCTCGAACAGCGTCGCGAACAGAAGCACGCTCGGCAGTGAGATTGTGGCGAAGGCTCGTCGGCTTGGCGAGAACGAAGAGCTCGTCAAATCTTGGACACGTTATGATACTAGATTCCTTGAGGAATACACGATGTTCGCCATCACGAAGGGTGATCTCGTGATCTTGGAGGGCTTTGACCCAGCACCTCTCTAAGGGATGGAAGTACATGATGCGTGATGGCCCCTCGTTGAATAGTGGGAGCTCGAGCTCCTTGATAACAGCGGCCGTGATCGTGAAGTAGGGGAGGGTGAAGCCACTTTGGAACTCGCATGAGACGGGATCAGAATCATCCTAGAATAACATCAGCATGGGATGGGTGGCACGGCTGCATCATTTACCTGACGCCAAGCATAGACCACAACACAATTTTTTGATCGACGAACACTTTCCTTCTGAGCTGCATCAGCGAGCCGCTGACGCTCTTGACGGGCCTGCTCCTTTGCATGAAGTTCGGTGAAGAGGGGATCCAGTTGGGATGCATAGTGGACACCAGGTTTAGAGTCCGGCGGCGGGCGTTTCGCAGGCCGCTTGCCCTTCTCAACACGCTGCGGGGGTGGGAATGGGGGTTGTTGATCGAGAAGAGGGGCAGGGCCAGTGGCCACACTACCCTTGAGAAGGCGAGAGCGGGAGGAAGCAGGAAGATGAGGGATTGAGTTGACGGCCGATGTATGCTCTTGCGAGTCCTCGCGAGAACTCTCATCAGCTTCAGTCTCCGTAAGCTCTATGACCTGTGGGACAGTTGCTGCGCCAACAGCGCCATGCCCCCGCACAGTACAACCACCTTCCTCGATGCAGTGCTCGCGGCAGCGTCGATTCGCGCATCGCCGATGCACACGAGTGCGCTTGCAGCCACGTCGACCACAAGCTTGGCTGACAGCATCAGCAATGGCAGAGCTGCTAGGGCCAGCGAGTGGCTGGGATACGAGATCTGGAGATCCGTCTGGTGTCGTTTTGGGTGAGCCCCACGAGAAGTGCTTGCATTTATCTGTGCGACCGCCTTGTGGGGGATTATGACACTGTGGTTATGGAATTAGATGAGATAATCGAGCACTGCGTAGCAAAGTACTCACGGATGAGAACCAGCGTCCTTGATTTCCATTTTTGTCGGACGTGCATACAATCCATTCAAGATCGCGCCCGCAGCACCTGCACTGCGGGGTGTAGGAAGGTTTAGGGTGAATATACATGCCGGTGGTGAGGCGGGAACACTGGAGATGGGAACACAAAGCTTTGAGGGCGCTGTGAGGGAGAGAAGAAAGACAAAATCTTGAAGATCGTCAGCATGTAATGGGACATCACGACAGGAGAGATGACTTACAATGACATGTACATGCCTGGAATGATGATTGGAAAGAAGGTGATTGTGTCGAGGGAGATGGTGCCACAGAAGGCACGCTGGAGAAGGGACTGAATGAACGATGAATTAGTGTGAACGGACGCGCTAGTTAGAGTACTTACCTGTGATATTTGTGTTAGTTTAATGGGTAGAAAGAGGTGAGGCCCCGGCGGGCGAGCGAGCACAAAGTGCGTGCGGTCATCCACTGAGAGGTGGCAGTCAGCACTGACACGAAAAACGGGAGGATAACCATGATTCGTACTCACTCTGGGGTCTCAACAAGTGAGAATGGCCTACCTTGAGGAACGACGACGATGGCGGGTGAGGGCGATGGGATCGTCGACAATGTGGTATGGAACGAAGGCGGACAGAGCCGGACAGAGCCAAACGGAGCTGGACAGAGCCAAACGGGGTTGGACACGGCGCCGACAATGCGAGTGCGAAAATGCTATGCCCCCTCGGTTGACGCCGATGGCGCAGAGGACCAGTGACTCGGATGGGACCGAATTCCGAAAATCCCAACTTTTTGTCTCAGTCCGCCTCGCCACGGAAGTCTACAAAGAAAGAGAGAGAGAGAAAATCATTCCAAAAATTATCACAGGGCCTGGCCGGGAATTGAACCCGGGACCTCCTCGATTTCGAACCAGTCGTTGAGACGAGTAACCCTAACAAGGAATCATACTACTAGACCACCAGGCCGACGATTGGTGGGAACCTCTTGAAGAGTGTAAGTGTGACATATCAATGTGCTGTTCCTTGTTAGATCGAACAGAGTTGTACCTCCAACGAAATGGGTATCTATTTTGCCCGCGACAAGTCCAGTCGGGCCGATGCACTACTCATGTTCTCAAAAACTATCTTGAGACCAGGAGCTGCAGGTCATGAGCAACACAAGACCGCTACAACAGGACTGACTATTCACTTTCCACACGTTGCATCCATCGTTCCGTACTACATGTAACGTCTCTTCGTCAGAAGCTCCGTTTGCGAGCGTTACCCCCCTTCGTCTGTCCATATTTCCCAACACCTTCCTTGGCGGCGTGCTGATCCTCGTCGTGGTTCGCGATCCCGCTCCCTCTCCCACCGCTGGCGGCGCTGCTTTAAACGCGTCCTCAAACGCTTCAAGTTTCAGACCATCCAGGTATTTCATGACGTTATCAGCCGGTCACTTCTTACTATTAACCCAAGCGCCCATGTATGAGTAGTCCCCCTAATTCGTTTGGTCCTTATGGTACCTTCAACCTAGATGAAATCCGAGTGGCGACTCGACAGTGTCTGGATCAAGTGCCAAGGAAGCCAAACCGTTGATGGTCACCGTCTTTGGAGTACCTCTGAACGTCCATGAGACTTTGCGCGGACAGCACCGAGATACAACCACGGAACGTACCTATTCGTTCTTGAACCAAACGAGGTCTCGCTCGCTCTTAACGACCTCATGCCAAAGAGCTTCGGGTGAGCGAACCCCTGCCTCGCCATCTTGTACGACGGTCTGTTGTTGGCGTAGGTGAACTGGTCGTCGTACATGCAGTCAGCATTCCATGCGCTCGATGGTGGACTGGCAGCTTGCATCGAACTACTACACCTACCTAATTTGGATCCTGTCTCATCTTTCGCGGAGCAGGAAAATTATTTACCCAAGGCTGTTGTTACGCGCTTACTCAGTACTTATGTCTTTATTTTGATTCCATGGCGGTGATCATATACCGCGCCTTCAACGCTTTAGAGTCTCCACCTCTTGATGCTGCGAGTTGAGGTGTTACCGGGCCAGTCCAGATATCGTCACGAGGGGGAAAAGGCCTGAAGACGGTAGCTGACCGCGTGGGGCTCAGAGTTGAAACGGTGAGCTGTCACATTTCATCAAAGCCGACAAACCAGTGCATGCACGAGCTGATGAATCCACACGACTACTTATATTTATACTACACTTCCCACCATATATACTTGTCTCTCCCATATATTCTCTTCCGACGTCCTCCTTCCAAGCGCTCGAGTCTCTTCTTCCTTCCCCTTCTTCCCTTCTCCTGTTCCTATTTTTTTTCTTCTCATCTAGGTGCTGGTCGCCTTCCACATTTCTTTCAAATCTTCAGAAACGATCTCTCACAAACCAATCAATCATGATGTTCATCCGTTTCTCACTCCCCAAAATGTTCCGCTTGCGAGGCCGTTCTCGCAAAACCGAGACCCAACGAGGACTCCCGTCATCATCCTCCGACACGCACACGCACACGCACACCCTGCCACTGTCGACCGTCACAACGCCCAAAGCACCCTCATCCGACGAGTCAGACCGTTTCCCATCCTCGGATCTCATCATCGTCCAACAACCCTCCCCCGAACGCCACGTCATCCGCGTCTCATCTTCCTCTCTCTCACACCACTCTGATTCATCGGACTCTGAAATGATGGAGATCCCGATCATCGTCATCGAGCCCGCGCAGACCACTACTGTCGCTACTCTTCCCCCAGTTCCCCCAAAAACTAAATCATCGCTACTGTCCGTCGAATCCCCCCCGAAACAACGCAGCGACCGTTCGAAATCGGTCATGTTCGTCACGTCTTCGCCCGACCCCGCTTCTGCTGCTCATGACAAAAAGAAACCTCGTCCGGCGACTATGGGTGCACGACCTACCAAACGGAAGATCGAGTTCATTAGGCGGAACAGCAAGCGGGAGAGTCAGAGTCAGAGTCAGCTTGACTTTTTGCGAAACAGTAAACGAGCGAGCGAGATAACGCTCGTGGGCGAACTGATGGTGGATTCAGAGGGCAAGTTGGAAAGTGAGGTGGAGTCTGAGAACAGACGAAACAGCCAGAGGGAAAGTAAGCGGGTCTCGAAGATGTCCTCGAAGATGCCGAAGAGGCAATCGCGATGGCAGAGGGAGATCAATGATCCTAATACTCAGGAGGTGTTGCGGGCGTTGTGTGCCTTGAACTAGGCATGGTTCGAATAACTTGGGTACGGCTCGGTACGTCGTTGAGATTCGGTAGACGGAGGAGGAGGAGGGAGGCTGGTGAAGTCATGCTTTCCTTTGATTGGCATTCGTATGTGATATCTTTTCTATTTATCTATCCCCTGACGGTATACATGTTACTATGTACGTCGGTCTACGCTCTTTTGCTACATACACAATGTACTCCATTGTATGAACATCGGAAGCGACACACACGATGTACGCCATCGAAGCTGGGTGGAAGTAATGGGATACACACACGGCCTAGCGGTAGATCTCTTGATCACCTTGGCATCAAAAATCCACCTCGAAAGGGGTGCTATCCGAGCGTCCTATCCAGAGACAATCACCTCTGTGCATAACGGCTGGAATTTCTAATCCTTTCCCCGAAACGCCAAAAGACCCATGGTCTATTGATGCAGGTTATCAGTGACGAAGATACCACCTGTATAGTGTAACAACTTACGCAGGACAACCAACCACGATGGCCACCACAGCAAGTATAGTATCCCCTTTCCCAAACCCGAGCGCAGAGTACATCGCAGGGGCAAATAAAGGAAAGGTAGCTCCAGCCAACGAGCGCAGACACGATACCGCCGCCAGCGCTATACAATACGAGATTGGGGGGGTGAATTAAGCGGAGAAGTAATGTAAAACGTGTGAGAACGCACCGGATGCAGCGTGGAGAGTAAACGCATCAACGACGTATGTTTGCATGCATTGGAAGTTGAGAATAATAGCAGCACCAACAAACGCGATGCCCTGTTGTTGTTGTTGTTTCCTTGAGTCAACCCAAATTTAAAATATACCCAACCAGCAGGACACTCACGATATCGGGCGCAATCCAATGTGTGTGCGCCTGAACGGTCCAACCTGTGATAAGAAGCCCGATCGGTAACAGCACCGTTCCAACAAACATGGCGGCTATAGTCAAGTTTTAAGATAAGCACTGAATGAACCCAACAGCCCTAGAATAGACACACTGACGCAGTCGGTATTCGGGTTTCCCAACACCACCATTTTTGGTTTTGAGATGAACATAGACCTTATCCAACGTTCTAGCGTTTACTTGCGAAGCTATTGTCAGTCCGACGCCAAGAGCAATGTAGTGCAACCCAGCGATCCCGATGGGTTGTCCGTAAACTCCCCGGAAGATAGATGGCATCGTCGTCAAAAATACTAAGATGTATCATTATCAATCGCTACCAGGAAAAGCACACTTGATCACTCACAGTACAGTGTCCCATACAGGAACGCCATATATGCCCCAAGGAGCTGGATAATTGGTTCCCGGACGAAAAGCGCAAACGGTCGGACCAAGGCCTTGAACACGATGGCTTTCCACCTAACAACAACCAGGTTAATGTGATTCGAGAATCCGAGCGATCATACTCACGAACGATCTGTGTCCTTATCGAAAATCGTCCGTACCTCACGGTAGGATGTCTTCTCCTCGTCCATCGATTTCCTTATCTGCTCTGCTTTTCTCTCCAATAGCAGTGGTGCAAATGCTGAGCAGATGTCATCATACCGTCGATGTCAGCGTGATCAATAGGACTTACTCTCTTGGAGGAAGAACAGGCCCAAGATCTGGATTGCTGCATCCACGATGCTCGTGGACCAAAACTGAGAAAATACAGTTTATCCCTCGATCAATATCGTCATTTAAGCGGAAAGACGCACCACCCATCTCCATGTCGAACGTTCCGCGATCCTAAAGGCCAGATCAGACCCGTCGTTGTAATTAAGAGTGGCTTGAAACCTACCAAGCACCAGTGATAGGACCGATCACTGGACCAAGTAGTGGTGCTAGCGAATACAAAGCAACAGCTTGACCACGCTCTTCTGGCCTCCAGCAGTCTCCGAGGACGCCACCGCCAATCTAACGCATCGTCAGTTTTGGGAAGTAGTACTTGGAAGCGATGACATACAGCAAGCGGTGCACTTCCGCCTAGCCCGGCGAGAAACCGGAACGCCAGCAACTGTGACTCGCTTTGTGCAAAACCACACACGAGATTCCACACTAAATGATCCGTATGATGAATTGCACGAAGTAGGTTCGGTGGAGTAGCCACCTACCGAGGTACCACAAGTTTGCCAGTTGAAGCACTCTCGATCGTCCGAAAATTTCACTCAGGGGTCCAAGGAATAAAGGGCCGATGGCTACGGATTAAAGATCAGACACAGTCTATAGTACGAGTTGACAGAATGCAGATTCACCATATGCAAGGACGAATATGGACGTCATAAATGCCATAATTGCCGTGCTGTGAACCCCAAATCCCGCGGCCACTTGGTCGGTGGCCGGAGCAACCATCGAGGACGACACAGGACTGATGAAAGTGAATCCTGAGACGATAGCAGTCGCGGCCCACTTTCGCTTAAAGCTCCAGCTTGAAGAATAGTGTGAACACGAAGGAACCTCGCAATGTGGTGCTCTCAACTTACTTTTTGGGATTTTGAGGGTCGTCGGGACCATCCCAATCCACGATGAGCACCTGAGGCTGAGGGTTTTTCTCATCTGCTGGAGCGGTGTCCGCCATTGGACTGACGGTCCCCGAGGTGTCTTGTGTCACCAATGTTTGCTGCCCATGAAGCGTTGTAGTCGGAGAGACTTCACCATGTTCTTCTGAGACGCTTCCTGGGCTCACCATGTCGTTGTCACGGTTCGGTGAATTCATGGAGAAGAGGGATAGAGTTGGGTGAAACAAGGCACGGGCTCAGCATGTTTCGCCCTGCCTATCCTGACTTACTTATAAGCAATGCAATGATGTGTGATCACAACCAACGTCATGCTCTTGTGGAAGGTTTTGCCGGTTAATGCCGATGTCGGCTTGAAGTCGTTACCACGGCTCCGATTGCTCCCACTCGGACACTCGCCCGTCACTGTCATTGACGTCGCTAATAGCCTGCTATTACCCACATTCAGCTTCTCATAAGTACAAACGAGAGGTCAAACATGAAGCTGAAGTGCTGAAGGCCTGACATTTACAAAGTATCGAAGAGATGCAGCAGGCTCAGGGGGCATTGTTCCAAAGTCAACTTCGGGTTTATCGGTGCGACCATTATCAACACATTATGACTCAATGTCATCGTCGACAAAGCCGACTCCGTTTTAGCAAAAGCTCTCGCGTTCAGGATCAAGAGACCGTGTCTCAGATCTCAGTGGCCGGGGTTAATAGCCCATGTAATATCCCCGTTTGAACCCTTCGTTACCACAGATTCTCAGTGGTAACTTGGGCTTGCCACTTGGTAAGTCAAGCGATCAACTTGCCTGACCAGGCTCCAGTGTCAACGACATTGGCTAGTACCCATGTTGATCTATTTATAAATGCTACGGTACTGGAATATGGATCCGATGTTAACTTTAAGCTTTAAGTCCCAACAGTACCTGATTCAATGTAGTGTACTTGTGAAAACCTTCATGGGGTTACCGGTTATGAAGCCCTGCCAGTGGCGGAGCATATCATGTTCCATTGAATACATTCGGTGCTGTTCGGTGTTACTGGATTGAGAAATTATATGCAGCCGGCATACTCTGCAGAGCTCTGCAGGCCTCTCTACAGTACTTCGGCCGAGTGGTGCATATTGTCTACTTACCATGACTCGGATGTGCATGTGAGTGTCCGACTGTTTAGTCTTACAACGCTTCAACTTGCAACTGCAGCCCAAATTCTGGCACGGATAGTTTCGGTCACCGAGCGCCCGTTCGCGAAAGGGGGATCGAACGCCTCGGAGAAGCATCCCCGGTCCCAACTGGTTTAATCTAGGTGCTAGCAGCAGAGAGGCCCATCGGAAAGGCAGTTCTTCATCAATTCAACTCATCCTTTGAAACGTTTCAGCGGCGTGCGGCGCCGCCTGGCGAATGCGGTGGGAACGGGCCTCTCTGCCCAACCACTGGCTCTCTGCTCGACGAGGGTCATCATCGGAGAAACTGGTGACGCCCGGTGTTATCCTTCCTCCGGATCTCTATCTGATGGACGAGAAGGCTGATGTCGTTGAGCGGATTTATGTAAGGGGTAGATCGCGATATCTGCTCTTCTCGTGAAGATAGGAATTCCATGGAATTCCACACCACGACCACAAGTTTAGACCGACGAGACAGGCAGATGCGATTTATCTACTACCAGCGCCAAATCTCCAGGATTGGATACACCCTAAACCATTTCAAAATTCATAGGATCAATCCGAAATCATCCCACACGCTGTGATTCATCAAGGAGAGGTTTAGCAGTCGCCCGTACTAGGGAACGGTCTACCCAAACGGTCTTGACTTTCGCGTCATCAAGTTGCGGGGACGTCGAGATTCCGTGAGTGATCAAGTCTTGTGAGAGGCAAGTTGGGCTGACAACTGACCTCCAAAACAGATGCTTGCACTGCTGCACTGGCAAAGATCGTAACGCACGATGTACGTTGCACAATACAAGTACAGCTTGTGCTCGGGCTAGACTCTAGGTGCGTACTTAGCGTGTCGATATCATATTCTCGATTCTTGATTCGTGGAGCATAGATACAATTTCTGTGAGCAAACACTCGGACGGTCTGCGCTTGCCGCCGATCGTCTCATCAGTTACCAATCTCAACGTCAGCTCAAGGTCCTCGCATAGGCAGACTGCAGTTGTTATGACCACCATCTCCCATCCGCCTCGATGGGACCGAGACCAACTGGGGCTAGATTTCCCTGGTGGGCGGATATTAATCGACGGTCTAAATCAGCTCTGACTAGGAGAAGCGCTGTATTATTTTTGTATCACGGTTAGGAATGCTGTGTGTACGCATTTCGTCCATCCACTAACAGGCCTTCCCGTTCAACAGAGAGTGTGCCTATCTCACAATAACTCACATTCAAGCCGGACAATACGCTCTCTTCCTGGACCGTCCTGCAGCACCCCGTGATCGCAAAGCTACATCTTGTGGGAAGGGAAGCGGTGATCGTACCATGATGCCCTTACATCGACGCCCATAGTACGTTCACGATTCTCTCGGTGTACCGCAGGTCCGGCTTCGGATCCCCGAGATCGGAACAAATTCGCAATGTATCGAGATTGCGCATCTCACTAACGGATCAAGGGAGAGCAGGGCACGCCCGGCCATCCAACCCCTGTCTGTCGTACTTGCTGGTATGCCCAATACTATTACCAGTTTGATACCCCACGCGGAGCTTATGCGTGGGAAAAGTGAGTGAGTATGCTTGTTCCCTCAACCAAGACACCATGTAGCGTTCTCGTAACAAAACAGGTTCAATGCATTCCTCAATGTGTACACTTGCAAGTTCTCCAGCCTATTTAGCTCGGCCAAGTTGCCGGAGTTCATTTCCCTCCTTTCCCCGCATGGAACTCCGAATCCCGTGTCATCCAATGGCTGAAGTTGACGGCATATGGTGTTCAAACTCTGACGTATTGCAGCTATCGAACTTGTTGAGACGTTTGTCATTTCAGCATCACATCGCGCAATTAGCCCTCTTTGAGCGTGGTTTTTGATGTTCGGTGAGGTGCAAGTCCTACGTGGTCTGATGTGCTGATCCCTCCTAGACGCATGAGTGAGAGAGTTTGGCAGTTACACTGTCTTTGTGCGTTGTTCTCGGTGACGACTCACATGGCAAGCTAGATGAGCATCGCAACGATACATTGGACACTCTGCCAGAATGAAGGCAACACAGCATCTATCTATGGATTTCTAAGGACGGTGCCACCACGGCCTAGACAAGCCTCCAATCGAGTGTTGGAACACACCAGTTACACGGGCGTATGTGTCCGGGAGGAAAGTTTTGACCATTTTAGTGATCCCGAATCTCAAACCGTCCGGCCAGTCCAACGGCGTAAGCCCAATTTGCCTGGGTTTAATTGCGGTCACCAGGTTAATCAAATCCTCGACGAAGCTGTTCCTTTGAAGCGTATTTGCTTCCTTTGTGGGATTTGGCTTCATGACCATCCGCCTTAAATACCCCTCTTGGAAGGTATGTATTTTCAAACCCGACGTCCCAGTTTGCTAGTCTCGAACGTTTAACCAATGGACGGACTAATTGAGCGCCCTCTACTCCCCTTTGTGTCTCTGATTTTTGGGCTGGCCGCTGCGCTCTACTATGTTGACAATCGCCGCCTCAGGGAGAAGCATGTTCTCTTGCCACCTGGGCCACCTGGCTCTCCGCATGCGAGATAGTGAGTATCGAACCGTTGTGTATTTTTTTCTGTGACGTTTATCCCTTCCTTTCAGCCCACCAAGGCAAATCCAGCAATGGATCGAGGAATACGGTCCTGTCATCTCATTGAAACAGGGTCGTGACGTCCTCGTCATCATCGGTCGTCACAACGTAGGTGACGCACCTTATGTTCGATTCATCATTTCTGAACCCACCACCGTGCTGCAGGAGGCAACTCAACTCTTGGAAAAACAAGGCAGCTCTTTCGCAGACCGACCTCATTCCGTCGCTGGCAGTGACATTCTCGGTAGGGGAATGCGATTTATGCTCCTCAGCACGTGCGACCGACTTCGCCGATTCCGAAAGTGCGCGGATCGTTCGTTTTTTTTGGGAAACGATACTAAGCTGGATGAATAGAGCCGCTCATTTACATTTTCAACCGAAAGCTACCGTGGCTTATGATGCTGACCAGACAACGTTTGCGAGGAACATCATTCTCGATCTCTTGGAAGACCCGGAATCTCATCAGCTGCATGTCAAACGGTGGGTCACCCGAGAACGCGCCGCGCGTGGGATAGGTTGGACGCGCGATGCGATGCTGAAACGTTTGTTTCGTAGCTTCTCGGGGTCGACCACTCTCCGAGTGATATATGGAAAGACGAAGGCCGTTTCGTTGACGAGCGATCCTTATCTTCTTCACTTGAAGCGCATGGTCCCAATAGTCCAGGGTGCACTTCTGCCGGGCGCATACAAGGTCGATCATTTCCCCATTCTTCGCTATATCCCCTGGTATGGAAGACAGTTGAAGAAGTGGGGAGAAGAAGAGTACCACATGCTGATGGGGTACATGAATCAGTACAAATCGCAAATGGTAAGTGAACGTCCGTGTTCGCGCGACCCCTTTTTTTGCTTCTTCTCACTTTTGGCCGATCAGACGTCGGATTTGGGACCACAATCGGTAGCAAAGGAGATCATGTCTCGTACGGTCACGGAGGGAAACTTGAGTGAGCCTGAAACGGCGTACTTTTTGGGATCTCTGGTCGGCGCTGCGTTCGACACTGTTAGTCTCTCGAACGATGCTTGACCGATCTTCTGACTTGGGATGACAGACTCAGGTTGCCATCTCTACGATCATGATGGCTGCAGCGAGGTTTCCAGAAGCTCAAGAAACCGTCCACGCGCAGTTGGATTCAGTCGTGGGTCGAGTGTCGCGTGAGTTTCATCACATACCCTTCCTTGTTGGTCGTTCGCCGTTTATCATATATTCGGGGGACAGCCCCGACGTTTGCGGAATGGTCATCTCTCCCCGAACTTCAGGCGTTCATACTCGAGGCTTTGAGATGGCGACCGGTCAATCCGTTCGGTCAGTTCACATCGTCACGTTTGTTGGCTGATCGGAGTCTGACTCGTTGGTTTGCACAGGTGCACCCCGCCGAGCTTCTAAAGATGTCTTTTGGGTGCGTCTCTCGTCGATGGGTGATGTATGAAGGAGATGGTGACCGTATTATACCTGCAGGACGGTTATTGCATCCCTGCCGGAGCAACTGTGTTTGGAAACCACTGGTGAGTCGATTTCGAGCGCTCATGGTCGACGATTACTTATGCTCAGCGATTAAATAACTTCAGGTGCATCGCCCGAGACCCGGACGTTTTCCCCAATCCCGAAAGGTTCATCCCTAAGCGCTGGTTAGGACCTGATGGGAACATCAACAACGACCTGAAGGCGTACTCGTTTGGATTCGGAAGACGAACTTGCGTTGGATCGAACTTGGCAACCCGGTGAGTCAATTTCGTCCGTGTGCTTCGCCTCGGACATTGTAATCGAACGAGTTCATTCGGGGGTGGCTGATTGGTGAATAACTCAGATCGTTGTATATCGCTGCAGCGACTATTTTCTGGTCGTTCAAGATAACGGAAGATCCGAAGAGACCGATAGATGATACAGCGTTCGTCCCCGGTATCGTGTCTCATCAGAAACCGTTCAGTCTCGTGTTTGAGCCAAGGATGGATATATCCCACTTGCGCGAGGTGATGATGGGTGGGCAGACGGAGGAGGAGTGATTAGGGTCGATCTATTAGATGCGCGGTTTTCATAGATTCAGAGAGAATGGGGTAGTCCTCGATGGTTTTATTGTCTCGAATGGTTTTTGAATGGTTTGCCACCCGCTCTTGTTATGAGGACTATGTTTCGTTTCTGTATTTTGTTTGCTACCTGACTTGAAGCGCCGGGACGGCATTGGGCATTTCCAGAATTTGAAGGTAGAATGGAGTTGGCCTCTGCTGGCTGCCACCTGAGATTGGAAAACATGTTAAGCGAGGCCTGTATGAGAATTTTGATTGGTGGACGCGAGCATGGGAGGACCTTCGACGAACTAGCTGTGTATTTGAAAACCATACCATGTAAATTTCCTTGCCTCACACATAGTAGACAACTGAGGTACATTGCCAGCATTGTTGTTATGGATATCATTTCACTCACAACTATCTATTCGGGACCAGGGATTATTAGTATGTGTGTCATAGGATAGTCACAATTTTCAATCGTCTCCCACATACTAGACGACTGTCATCGTCCTTTAGGGATCGATCACCCGCGCCCTGAGATCTGCCAGCAAACCCATCACGTCATCAAGCCTTTGTTCAGCCTTCCGCACCAGTCCCCGCGCGGATTGGACAGCTCCCTCAGCTTCCGTGATGGTGGCGTTCAACTCCTCATACTCCCTGTTGACAAAAGAACCTTTCTCCTTCCCCTTCCCCTTGGGTGTCACCATCTCCACGTCGGAGTCTTGGATTGATTTCAGCATAGGCTGGCGCTCAGTTGCCCGAGTCTGGCGCGCTGCACACAGTGGACACAGATTAGTGATGGATCATCAAAACACAACCAGATGAACCTACCAGGGGGGTTCTCCTCTGCCTTTTCCTTCTCCTCAGCCTCCTCAACCACCTTTCCTCCCTTCTTTCCGCCACGACCCGCCGACTTGTTGCAGATGACCTTGAGCCGGCTGCACCTGTGGCAGGTCCGGCCGGGAAGTCCGCGGCACGGAATCTTGATTGCCATGCACATCGCGCAAGGGGTGGGGTGCTGAACAGTCCCCGCTGGTTCCGCTGGTTCTGCTTCCTCCTCTTCCTCATCATCATCTTCCACGAACTGGCGGGGTCGCTGATATGCAGGCCTGATCAGTCCGCCACATCCGTGAATCAACCACGGCTTACTTTTCGGGACGGGATCACAGTCGTCGGCAGCGGTCTGCCGACGCTTGACCCCGATGGCGCCGACCGGGGTGTTGAAGACGGAGGTGGAAAACGTTCACGCCCCCCGCCCTTTTGGGTCCCTTTCGCCGATTGCGAGCTGTCAAATTCGACAAGTAGACCGCCGGTTGGAAGTTTGGTTATAGCTTTGATCATCGTTGGGGATGAGCTGTCGTCTCTTATGTCGTTGATGGCTCTGGCTAGTTTCTCAGCCATCTTGGTGGTAGTTACATCGTTGCCGTGGAGAGTTGAAGGGCCTTCTTGAAGATCAAGGTGGACTTGACGTTCCCTGGCCGCTGCCTTGGCGCTTGCAGTTTTGGTGGGCTGCATTGTGGTCGTGGCTCCTCCTTGTAGTGCTGCGCTGTACTATGATCTGGTCTGGTCTGTCTGTTTGGGGTCGTTAGCCGGTGTGCCTAACTGTTCCAAAGTTTGACAGAGTCAGCCTGAGCGTGAAGCTTTGAAGTTTGGAGGCGTGGGAGAAAGTTTTGCGCACGCCCTGATGGTTTCGATCGCCTTGAAGTTGAACAAGTTTTTTGAGACAGTGGCAACGGCCTTGAACTGGCAAAGTTACAGTAAGTAGTAGGTTACAGTACATACTAACATAGTCCCAAGCTGCACAGGGTCACTGCCACCGGAATTTAGGCACTCGGGCTCGATCCGACACAACCGAAGTCATGCTTGAAACGACGTTAACGAGCCTGCCATCTGTCATTCCTAGAGAAATCACTCCTTGGCTTCAACTGGTGGGCGAACCATTCATGCTAGAGCATTTAGCAATCAAGCTGTTTCACGTCACTCAGATGGACAAAATACCTCAGCTTCGGATATGTCACCACCTCCTTGCGCGTGCCATAACTTCGAATTTATCCTGCGATTTGATTTCCTCTGCAGAGGCTGTGGCGGTCTGTGTAGACCGTCTCGTTGTTCTGATCGTTGCCGTGGCAGGCGTGGGAGTGGTGCTCAAGAACTTGAAGGCACGTTCAACTGCCATCTGCAAAGAGTGACAATTACGTTGTGCTTTCGAGACCTTCGCGAGCCTACGCGGGGCCAAATCAGGATTCTGATTGGGACGACTAACATCTACTCACACTAAACTCAAACTGGGTGCTCGAGAAGTGCTCGAGAGGTGCTGTCCACTCTGACACTCCAACTGCCAAGGACCATCTGATAGCTTTGACAGCGGGTTTAGGAGGGTTGGTTAGACTGGGTTTGATGGCTTTCTTGGCTTGGTTCTCTAACCATCTGCCTTAAATACCCCTCTTGGAAGGGATGTATTTTTCGAACCCGACGTCTCGAACGTTCAACCAATGGACGGGCTAATTGAGCGCCCTTTACTCCCCTTTGTGTCTCTGATTTTTGGGCTGGCCGCTGCGGTCTACTATGTTGACAATCGCCGCCTCAGGGAGAAGCATGTTCTCTTGCCACCTGGGCCACCTGGCTCTCCGCATGCGAGATAGTGAGTATCGAACCGTCATGAATTTTTTCTGTGACGTTTATCCGTTCCTTTCAGCCCACCAAGGCAAATCCAGCAATGGATCGAGGAATACGGTCCTGTCATCTCGTTGAAACAGGGTCGTGACGTCCTCGTCATCATAGGTCGTCACAACGTAGGTGACGCATGCTCGACTCGTCATTTTCTGACCCACTCCCATACTGCAGGAGGCAACTCAACTCTTGGAAAAACAAGGCAGCTCTTTCGCAGACCGACCTTATTCCGTCGCTGGCAGTGACATTCTCGGTAGGGGAATGCGATTTATGCTCCTCAGCACGTGCGACCGACTTCGCCGATTCCGAAAGTGCGCGGATCGTTTCGTTTTTTTAGGAAACGATACTAACCTGGATGAATAGAGCCGCTCATTTACATTTTCAACCAAAAGCCACCGTGGCTTACGATGCTGACCAGACAACGTTTGCGAGGAACATTATTCTCGATCTCTTGGAAGACCCGGAATCTCATCAACTACATGTCAAACGGTGGGTCACCCGAGAACGCGCATGGGATAGATTGGACGCGCGATGGGATGCTGAACGTTGTTTCGTAGTTTCTCGGGGTCGACCACTCTCCGAGTGATATATGGAAAGACGAAGGCCGTTTCGTTGACGAGCGATCCTTATCTTCTTCACTTGAAGCGCATGGTCCCAATAGTCCAGGGTGCACTTCTGCCGGGCGCATACAAGGTCGATCATTTCCCCATTCTTCGCTATATCCCTTGGTATGGAAGACAATTGAAGAAGTGGGGAGAAGAAGAGTACCACATGCTGATGGGGTACATGAATGAGTACAAATCGCAAATGGTAAGAGAACGTCCGTGTTCGCGCGACCCCTTTTTTTGCTTCTTCTCACTTTTGGCCGATCAGACGTCGGATTTGGGACCACAATCGGTAGCAAAGGAGATCATCTCTCGTACGGTCACGGAGGGAAACCTGAGTGAGCCTGAAACGGCGTACTTTTTGGGATCTCTGGTCGGTGCTGCGTTCGACACCGTCAGTGATGCTTTTATGACTCAATGACCAGTCTTCTGACTTGGAGTGACAGACTCAGGTTGCCATCTCTACGATCATGATGGCTGCGGCGAGGTTCCCAGAAGCTCAAGAAACCGTCCACGCGCAGTTGGATTCGGTCGTGGGTCGAGTGTCGCGTGAGTCGAACCCCATACGTTTCCTTGTTGGTCGTTCACCGTTTATCATACATCCGGGAGACAGCCCCGACGTTTGCGGAATGGTCATCTCTCCCCGAACTTCAGGCGTTCATACTCGAGGCCTTGAGATGGCGACCGGTCAATCCGTTCGGTCAGTTCACACCGTCACGTTTGTTCGCTGATCGGAGTCTGACTCGTTGGTTTGCACAGGTGCACCTCGGCGAGCTTCGAAAGATGTCTTTTGGGTGTGTCTTTCGTCGATGGGTGATGTGTGAAGGAGATGCTGACCGTATTATACCTGCAGGACGGTTATTGCATCCCTGCCGGAGCGACTGTGTTTGGAAACCACTGGTGAGCCGATTTCGAGCGCTCATGGTCGACGATTACTTATGCTCAGCGATTAAATAACTTCAGGTGCATCGCCCGAGACCCGGACGTTTTCCCCAATCCCGAAAGGTTCATCCCTAAGCGCTGGTTAGGACCTGATGGGAACATCAACAACGACCTGAAGGCGTACTCGTTTGGATTCGGAAGACGAACTTGCGTTGGATCGAACTTGGCAACCCGGTGAGTCAATTTCGTCCGTGTGCTTCGCCTCGGACATTGTAATCGAACGAGTTCATTCGGGGGTGGCTGATTGGTGAATAACTCAGATCGTTGTATATCGCTGCAGCGACTATTTTCTGGTCGTTCAAGATAACGGAAGATCCGAAGAGACCGATCGATGATACAGCGTTCGTCCCCGGTATCGTGTCTCATCAGAAACCGTTCAGTCTCGTGTTTGAGCCAAGGATGGATATTTCCCTCTTGCGCGAGGTGATGATGGGTGGTCAGACGGAGGAGGAGTAGGAGTGATTTATAGGGGGTCGATCTATCAGATGATGTTTTCTTGTCTCGATGGTTTTGGGTGGGTTTTCCCGCTCTGTTATGATGATGTATGTATTTGATGCGCTGTTTCCTTGGGTGTGCATTGATCTACGAGATTCTTTTTTTTTTTTTTTTTTTTTTTTTTGGTCTTCAAATTTTGTCCATTTGGGATACGATCTCCCATGTAGGACAACACGTAGACTATAAGGTACGAAAAGGGGGACCCGTGCCCCAAGGAGCGAGCCTTACCCTCCCCCCGTTCCCGCTGGTGGGTTTAGACATTCAAATCTTCCAATTAACGGCGTCCTTTGTGATAGCTGACGTGTAGGACAGTAACAAGTACTCTGACCACCGAAGTGGTCAGGTACGGTTGGGAAGTAGGGGGAGCGGGAGAGACTTAAAAAATAGAAGAGGGTAGGTCGGAGGTGGTAGTATCGGTCGTGTCAGTGTTGTGCCAGTCGACATGCCGTCGCGCGTCAGTGCAGAGTCTTCCCCCCCTGACTAGTGACTTATCACCCATGGCACCTCGTAGGCGAATCCCGACCGTTTTATGGAGATACTAAAAGTGGTCTATAGGTGGCATGAGCCCAGAGTCGTGGGGATCCTGACCTGGTTGCGTCCACGAACTTGATTCAATAGTTGTCGCACAGCCATATCTGGTTGGACAGGATGAATGGACAGATCACTGGCTCTTCTCCGTAAATGGTTGGTAGGTACGTGCCGTTCCCGGGCGTCGCACGGTGACAAAAGTTGTGTATTTTCTGGGCTACTAGTACCTTTGCATGTGCCTCGAAGATTCCATTCGTCGCTGCAGTGTGAATTGCCCCCGTCATGCTCAGCAGCGCGATCCGCTGTACCGGCGTGCCCAGCCTCTTTAGCGACCTCCATCCCCGACGAAGAGGGGGACGGAACCAGACATCGACTGTGTATAGCACTTTGGGGGAGGGCGCTGAGGTGTAGAGTTGACGCATGAGCGAGATAGAGAGGCCTATATACGTATTACGCATTTCCCTTCCCCCACTGCGGCGTAGGTTGACATGATGATTCCATCTCATCTCCTCCTCATCTACCAGCATCCCCAAGGAAGTGATGTGATCGAGAAGGTTTGACAGGTGTTGCCCCGAACGTCCAGTACAGGCTTTTTCCTTGGCTTTGTTCACGGAGAAATTCCAACAAGGCAAAATTTGACATCTCGAAGCGTGAGACGACCACTGAAAAAATACTCGTCCTTGTCGCTCGAGTATGTCAGATATAGGATTCTATGGGTGGTCGAAAAGTCGGGGCCAATCGCTACATCATCTACGAAACGCGAGCGTGAGTTCGTTTCTCCCGGAAGCAATTTCAACCAAGTCAAAGTTGTAGATGATGATGTAGAGGGATCATCGAAAGAGGGTCTCTCCCTGTCCGATGCCATTAGTGATAGGGATCATTCACTCAGATAAATGACCATCAAACGATAGTCGGGGTGCGTCTGCCCCGCGATACCCGCTCTGTGAAGTCCACCAGTTCTGACGGTGCAGCAAGCGATCCCGTCACCGCGTTTGAGAACGCTCCTTCGATGTCAAGGAATAGTACCGAGAATACTCGTTTATTTCTCCAGGCATGCTTGATGGTCGCCTCAAGGAGGTGGAGCGAGTCCGTGGTGGATCTTCCTGGTCGTCCTCCGGAGTGAGTGGGGGTAATGAGTTAGTGATGTTCGAAGATAAAGGATAGTTGGTCTGCGACGATTGCCGTGAGGAGCATAAGATACTTGACGTACGTTTGTTCAGATACAGAACAGGCTCTGCCTGAGTTGGCTCAGGAGTCAAGCGCCGAGGAATTAGATCGGATGAGGAGGGACGATCTGAGTTCTTTGGAAAGCGGGAAAGCATTGGGCACTTCCATTTGGCGAGCAATTTGAAGGCGAATGGAAATCAAGTTGGCCTCTGTTATCCACTCAGGGCAAGCCACTTGAGATTGGAAAACGTATGTAAGCGGGAATCGAGATCGTGGATGCGATTCATGCATGGGACGTGTTCGCTCGACATCATGAAGTGACAGCTAGGTGCTGAAGATCGTTGTCGAACCTTACCGAAGGAGTTATTGCAGCCCATCAAAGTCCATTTCAAGATGAATAGTTTCGGTTGAAGTCGAAGCACCAGCGGGACAATCGATGCAGGGCATGGTTAAATCTTTCAGTTGGAATACGCTGGGTCATCGATACTCTGAATGGTATGAGTTAGCTTATACTTCTTCTGAGAGATAAAGTTTCCGTCTGTTCAACTCGTCAGAGTCGAAGATTGTCTATATTTTCAGACTCACTATCTTCATCGTTCTTCTCCGCACGCCAAACCGCCTCATCCATATCCTTTGCTACACCCGTCTGTATATGCCTCTTTACAAGTCTTTGCTTCGCCCTCGCTGGATCTATCTGTACCCACCAACGCTCGTCCATAAATTCGGCAGCCTCACTCCAAGTTTTATAGTCCAACATGGTATACAGTCCTTCGATGACAACGATACGATGGTATGGGTGAATAGACACGGCATCGGGTGTAGGGTCTTTGATCGCATGATCGAACGATGGGGCTGTGATGACCGGTGTGGCCTCGCTCAGTGGACTACGCAAGCGCTCGACGAATTCGCGGTAGGATTTATCGTCGAACGTCCAGTGAATCCCACGACGATCGTGTGCGAGCACTGGATTGTCCATTGCGTCGAGCTGGGCACGGGTTAGGTGCCAGCCGTCCAGCCCGACGAGGATGGCTCGGGTTTGGCATTGGCTCAGGTGGTCAGCCTCGAGGAGCGCGTGTATTCTGTCTACGAGACGGAGTGCAAAGGACGATTTCCCGGATGCAGGTACGCCTGCGATGGCTATCAGAAGACGATTCGTCTGAGGAACCCTGCATGCGGTCAGTTTTCTTGGTTAATTCATGATCGGTGTGGATGGACGGCAAATGACGAGCTCACGAGCTGAGCGTGTTGAGGATGAATTCAGCTCGGTCAACGACGGCGTCCTCCATGGTGGTCGTGAACAAGCTGGGGTTGAGCCAGTCCCATCGTTCGGAATTTTTTTTGATCACAACTGATGGGCGTCTGAGTCAACGACTCAACGAGGCTATACGACGCACAGACTTTGACTGTCTTCATTGCTCGCGTTCGTTGTCCAGCGCAGTTTCTACTTTCCATACCCAAGCCAGCATCGAGCAAGCTCATCGTCCGAGTATATAATAGACGTCCATGGCAAAACGAGAGCTGCAGGCACTGAAAAGGTGAGCCTGGTCCAACTCGTATCCATATCTCTATGTCGTAGTTATCTTTGGTGGAAGAGCGAATCCAAAAACCATCCAGGACAAGTTTCTAGTTGGATATCAAGGATGGTGAGTACACTGACTGTTGGATGGTCCGGTGGATCAATATCAATACTGGACTCTGATTGATGGCTTCTGACTGGCAGGTTCACGTGTGCGGGAGATGGCGAGCCAGTGGGTCCAGGTGCGTAGTTCGACCTTACTCTTCAACCTATTTCTCATCTTGCAAGCGTCCTAGGTCACCACGGCTGGCTACACTGGTTCAATGGCCCAATACCGAGTGGCGGACGCCCCAACACTGATTTGTGGCCGGACGTATCTGAATACTCTCCCTCGGAACTCTTCCCCGCCCCAGGACTCAAGACAGCCGACGGCGACCAAGTCTTCCTCTTCTCATCTCGCCATCCCAAAACCGTACGGAGGCATTTCCACTGGATGGCCCTTCATGGCGTGGACGGCGCATTCCTCAAACGTTTTGCTGGTCAGTGTGATATCGAGTCAGGCAACAAAGGCATTCGAAAAATCAGAGATGAGATCGGGGATAGAGTGAGAGAGGCAGCTGAGGCCGAAGGTCGCGTGTATGCAATCATGTGCGTCTCGACTCTTTTTTCACAACTTACTTCCGTCCTACTTTGTCACGCTGATCAGCGCTGCACAGGTATGACGTCTCAGGCGTATCTCCGGATAAAATTCAGGGAGTTCTAGAGCGTGACTGGGTTCATCTTGTTCACGATCGGGGCCTTCTGGACAGCCCGAATTACTTACGTGAGAAAGGGAAGCCGGTCGTTGCACTTTGGGGTTTGTTTCTTAACCGCGAGAAAAGACATCTTTGCTTTCTCGCTCATCATTGTTTTCAGGTTTTGGCTTCAATGGGCGCAATCACACTCCCGAACTTGTGCGCTCGATCACTGACTTCTTCAATTCTTCAACTCCTGGAGGAGCATATATCGTAGCTGGTGTCCCAGGGCATTGGCGAACGTCGACTGGTGACGCGGATCGTAATCCAGAATTTGTGCGGGTATGGACGGAATGCTTTGACGCAATTAGTCCATGGACCGTTGGCAGATACAAAACCGAGGAAGAAGCAGACATATGGGGCAAGGTCCGAGTTAAGATGGATGCAGAGTATCTGAAGAAGCTCGAAGACGAAGGTGGAAGAAAGATCAACTATATGCCTGTGGTTCTGCCTGGTGGGAGCGTATGTATCACTCCTTCTCCTGGGTCACCCGCTTTGGCTCATAGTTTGTGTTCGTTCCAGGGATACAATCTTTCCCAAGGAAAATGGGGGATGAACGAGATACAACGTAATGGTGGTCGTTTTCTATGGAGACAGATTTACAACGCTCGTCGTGCGGGTGTTCGTACGATCTACGGAGCGATGTGGGACGAGTGAGTTTTTTTGTTAGCCTACGGCGAAATCGATCACTCAACACATTGCTCCAGATACGACGAAGGGACTGCATTCATGCCTGTCGTGTCAACTGCCTCTCAGCTTCCTGTTCATCCGTCTTACAAATTCGTTGCGTTGGATGTAGATGGTTATGACCTTCCCTCTGACTGGTATATGCGCATCGTAGGATTTGCGGCGGAGGCATTCCATGGCGAACGCACCCTGTTGGATACCTTCCCATTCAAGGAATTGCAAGACTATTGGGGAACGAGGCCTCGCTACGAGGAGGTCGATGACGAAGAAGAGCACAAAAGACAGTTGGAAGAAGTAACGCGTGCTTTCAGAGAATGGGAAGTCTCAGAAGGGAACGCTGGTGCCCCCAACGACGCACCCCCACCTCCGTATAGCTTGGAAGCGACTCCACCTCCCCAGGATATCGAGCTGCCACCAACACGACCAACAGCATTGCAAGCCTCTATGTCTCGAGGTCAATCCAGCAGGGGTGATAACAGTGCAAGAGTGATGTCTCCTGGTACACTATCGGGTCAGGGCTCATTGACAGCCGTTCCGGGGGAGATCGTGCTTTCACCGCATATGGTCGCTCACTCGATTCCGGTCCCAGGCGCAAGTTCATCTTCGCCTTCTTTATCTTCCCCACCGCCGAGACATCCGAGTATCTCACCTGCACCTCCCTTGAATGCTCCAAGTTCGTCTTCGTCCCGTTTGCCTCCACCGCCAAGGCATCCAAGCGTTTCACTCGCACCTCCCGTGGATCTCTCCTCTCGTCCACACCGTTCGGGAACCCCATCAACCAGGACCCAGCGCCTGCCCGAGAGAGCGGGTGTGGGAGTCGCACCACCTATGCCGCAAGGTCGGAGATCATCCTCACCCGTCCCTCATCGCGTTCCTGCTCACTCTGTTTCTCACCAAGCACACGATATTGGTCGACAGTCGTCTCCTCATCCCGGTATTCACGCTCCTGCACCTTTGCCGACTACGTATCATGCCCCGCATCCAGGGCATGTCCCCTCTGTCCGTCACTCGCCCATCGGCATGCCTCCCGCTGTGCCTTTCCCCGCCTCTGTCGAGATCGTCGAGCATACACCGAGGGGAAGAGAACGCTCTCACTCACGACACCGCCGTTCGTCCTCTTCTAGCTCCAGAAAAAAGAACAAGTCTCCCAAGAGACATAAATCACCCAAGCGTCGCCATTCACCTCGCCGATCTGACGTTCATCACCGTCCGTCAAGCAGCTCCAACTCTCATTCCCACCCCTCGCTTCCCAATCCTCACGCGATGATGGTTCATTCGCCTTCGCCCCATCCGATGGCGTTGCATCATGCTCAGTCTGATGGTGCATATGCGTGGGCTGGGGCGGGAGGGACTGTGATACATGGGCCGTATACCCCAGGCCATCCACATCAACATACCCATCGCGAACACACGCCTTCCGCGGGCTCTTCTTATATGCCTCAACCACAAGGATCATACCCCGTACATTACCCAAACCATACCCAGGCTCAAACTCAAACGGCCTATGGGGGTCCATCATCGTACGGACAAGGATACGGGTACGATCAATCCCGTCCACACACGTTATCGCACTCGGCATCACATTCACGTTTACAAGCGCACGCACACGCACACGCACACGCACACTCGCCGCACCCGCCTCAGAGTCATTCGCCACATTCGCCACATTCACCCCATTCGCCGCCTCCGATGCCTTACATGATACCCCAAGGTCCAGGTCCTTCCAATCCACATGGTGCGTATCCTGTTCCTCATCTCCCGTTCGTCCGTATTCCCCTCTGGTTATTCTTCTCCCTCTGTGTGTATGTAAACGTACGATACGCTAACGATATCTTGGTCCGTCAACCAGGTCATCCACATCCATCCTCTGGCTCTTCATATTATCAACCCTATCAGTCTGGTCCTGGTGGTCATTACGCTGGGGACGCCGCCTCGGGGAGCACTGGAGGAGGAGGAGGAGGAGGAGGAATGGGAGATACGATCATGAATAGTCTATCGGGCGTGTTTGTTTCGGTAGAAGGCGTTGCGGGCAAGGAGACGAGGAAACAGTTGGAACAAAAAGTGAAAAGTTTCACGAGCCGTGAGTTTTATTCCCTTCTTTCTTTCGATTTTCGATTTTTTTTTTTGGTGGCGCGTGTCCGAGATGAAGGGGGATGTATTGACGGACTTTGATCCTCACAGGGTTCAAGTAGGAGGTCGTCATGCTGACGGGGTGGGACGACTCGGATGCGTGGTGGGCGGGTTAGGCGGGTGGATGAGGATAGGTGAGCGAGTGAATGAATGAGATGAGGAATTGGATGCTGTGTGAACTGATCATGATCGTTTTTGGTACATGCTTGTTGTCGATGTAAAGTGTAAAAAAGAAAAACGGTTTCCGCATGTTTCGATCCGACCCCCTCCTTGACTATATCATGTACTACATACCGTAACCCGTCTTTCATCGTGCATTCCCTCAGGCCCGCAGAGAGGAGGATAAATATTATAAGGTGAACTTCGAGTCGTTACCCCGTACTAAGTTTCGAATTTATGTAAAAATGTTCATCTCCGATACCATTCCGAGTCCATCATGATTGAAATCGACATATTTCAATTTCATCAAATTCGAGACTCGAGTGCTAGGTATGGATGAGCGACGAGGGCGGGCGCACGCTACACCAAGTAGTACGACACGTAGTAACCCTTACTGACGCTAAGGAGGGGGAGGAGGAGGGGCAAGTGACTCGGGATGTCGAATTCAGTGAGAAGGAAAAAAAAAACGGAGGATTCGATCATAGCTTGCCTCCCGTCGAACGCGCGACGATTCGATATTCAAATATTCCAAGCAATACTCAATACTTTGGCACGGCTCGATACTTACGTCCCGCCGAAGGGATTACGATCTCCAAAAAAAAAAAAGAAGAAAAGTTACCACCGAGTCCGGGTGCACGGGAGGTCCGTGAAGCGTAGTAGAAAACATGAATCGCATAAACATTAATGATCCGAATTCATAATCATCAATCATGAAAGGGGAAAAATAGTAAGTACCGAGACATGGTACATACGTACATGCGTTTTTTCGAAAGAAAAGTCCATGGGCCGGGAGTGGTGATACATAAATAATTGGCACGAGGTGCAAAAGCGGCGACGACGAGGACGAAAAAGCACGACAATATGATGGAAAACAGCAACGACGTGGGGGATCGGGGATCGGGGTACATAGTGTACGATGACAGAAAGTTCCATTGGTGAACGATGCTAAAAAAAAGTCTGTGCTGATGGTAGAAGCCACGGCACGACAACACGATATCCAAGGAGACGAGGAGATGGTCGTTCGATCGACCGGTATCGAGGGAAACCAGGGGGGAGAGCTGGAACGGGTCCGACCTTTCAAAAGTAAACCCAAAAAAAGAATTCTTCCACGAAGCACTACTAGTATAGGTGGGCGGGGAACCAAGAAGAAGAAAAAACGTTGACCGTGTTCTCGAGAGCGAGGGGAAAAAAAAAAACAAGAAAGAAGCTGTCTTGGATAGGCGAGGCTCGTCGGATATCGAGCCGATTGTGTTATCAAACCATGACGAGTCTTCCCATGACGTAAGTGCCCCCGTTGACAAGACCGAGATTCATGACGTCTTTGCCCCCAATGCCGACACCCGGCCCGGGCAGCGTGCCCTTCCAGCCGCAAGGGTGATATGGAAACAAGCCAACGTTCTCGTCCCAAGAGTTACGCTCTTCGATCCACTCATCTGATGCGGGGTCCTTGTACGCCGTGACGGGAGGAAGGGGAACGGAAGTGGCCTTGGTGTACTCCGCCGGAGTGATGTTAAAGTCGACAAGGGATTGGGGAATCCATTGAGAAGGGGATGGCGCGCGACGTCTGCGCTTCGTGGCGGGCTTGGAGCCAGACTCGGTTGGTGATTCAGGAGGAGATGTCGTTCCTGCATCGCCATCGCGCGATCGCTTGTTGGACCGTGCAGAAGAAGACGTCTGAAGGGATGCTGTGTCGCTCGTGGTCGAAATTCGCAGCAACGGAGGGGCATTGCTGGATGGCGATGTGCTGGGGGACGTGGATGAAGTCATTTGATTGACACGATTGGCAGCGTTTACGGGCTTAAGAATGCAGCGTTTGACGTGCCGATTGAGGTTGGAGGCAACACCGAAACGACGGCCACAGGTATCACAGACGAAAGCTGGACAAGGAAAGAGTCAGGAGGATGGTTGGTCATCGGTGATAAGTTTACTAACCTTTTTCGCCTGTGTGGACTAGCAAGTGCTGGATGTTGCAGGGTAAGTAAGCGTCAAGGTTATATAAGATACGGGAACGCTAACCTTTCTAAGCGTAGAGGGTCTGTCGAACGATTTTTCGCACATCCAGCAACTATGTTTCTTCTCGCGAGGACGGGGACCTGACCCTTCCTGCTTGGATGTGCGTGAAGAAGTTGAACGGGGATTATTAGCGCAAGCGTTGCGGATAGATTGCGTGATATCCGAACTCGTCGCAGATGACGAGGAGCTGGAGTGCGAGGATGCTCCGTGGAACGACGGCGATGAGTCGGATGGAGCGCTCATGGTGGATGCGTCGGGGAGGTTAATGCAAAAGGAAGATAGGGATGGTATCTGAGGTGAGGGCGCTGTTTTATCGATCGGCGGATAGTCGTAGTGCAATGGTTGGGGGAGGAGAAATGGGAGCGAATCTGACCAGTCGCACTGAGAGTGGCCACCTACTATCGTCCTAAACCCAGACAGAGAGGGGGGGATAGAATCTACGATGTTGCGGAGGGGCGGGGTCGTTGTCGGAGTGGCGTTCTGGAGCTGAGAGCACCGGCCGGGGACGTCGTACGGCGGGTAGATGGACGATCTGTCCAGGAAGCGCGAGAACGAATCCGGCGAAGATTGGTGAGAAAGCATCGGACCGGGGTGGGGGAGTGCGATATGGTCCTGGAAGACCGATTGCGGCTGGAAAGCGGCGAGCTGTGCGGTGCCCGGACCTTGCATGATGTGTTAGGGCGACGAACGGGTGAGTGTGGAGAGTATGATGGAAGTGAACTGACCAGGACAGGGACTTATATATACGGTCGTCGGTCGGGGTGCATCTGCCAGTGGTGCGAAGACATGATGAAAACGAGGTGGAACGAGGACAAGTTCTATGAAGGTCCAGACGATGACCTCCAGCCCTTTACGAGAGAAAATTAGCATTCGACCCCAGCGGCCCACGGTTTGTCAAACGACCTCCTCGCCGAGTTTACATCGTCGAATTCCCGTTCCTGCGAGTCAGAAGTCCGGAAGACATAACACGCCCTCTACAACTCCCTTCACATCGATCGTGATTTGATGGGCGACCGTCAACGAACAATGGCAGGCCTGATTCGAGCAGTCGTCCAAGGATCACATTCAACCATCCAGATCACGGCGGAACGGGGAATTCCTTACCAGGTAGGCCTCGTGCCTTAGCATTTGCGTTCGTTCGAACATCGATTTCCCTTTCCGCACCACTTCGGCGGATAACGACCGTTCTATCCAACTGAGCCACGTTCACAGATGATCCCGGCATTGTCAGCATGTCCCGAAACATGAACGCCTCGCGACACCCACGAGGACGTGTAGCGCTCGCGTCGTGAGATAACATTTCGCGTGATCTCGATAACAGGGGCAGGGACCATCGCAGCCATCGTTCCCCGATCTCTCCCAATGCACATCCACAGGCAATCGAAAGCGATCAAACCCAGAATCGATCCCTTGTGTGAGGTTCCGCGAATGCCCAACGGTCATGTTATCCACCGAGGATTTGTTTGTGCATGTTAGATTCCAAGGCTCTTGCCAAACTGGAACAAACAACCTCTTTGTGACCCAACATCACAGCGCGACCCAACTCGCCGTAATAACTCTTCGACTTTGCTTCAAAATGGCAGTTACGTCTGTACAGAAGGCCGCAATAGAGGAAATTATCGACACACTCGTTTCCACGACACCGGCGCGTGGTAAACGTCAGCTATCGGGAATGTTCATGGAATTAGTGGATAGGGCCGACTGGCCAGAGTATTATGAGGTATTTCATCAGGGTTCCTCCCACACGCACAGCCATCCACACATACCATTATCATGTAGCTCATTCCCGAACCACGGTGTATCAGCGGCGTGCGATCCAGCGTGGAGAAAAACCGGTACAAGGACCCAATGAGCGCGTACACCGACCTATCGCTCGTGTTCTGGAACGCGTTATTTTACAACGAACCAGGAAGTCAAATTGCATCGGATGCAGAAACCCTCAAAGTGAGTCATTCGCGTACATTCGTATCCGAGGACCACACGGACTGAGATCTCAACCCGAAGAATGTGCTAGAGACCGAATGGCAGAAGCGAACCGTGCTTCCTCCACCACGCCACTCACCACCTCCTTCCTCGCCTCAAAAGGTTCACGGAGCGCTTCCAGCTGCTCCGCCGCAGCTTGATACTTCCCAATCTACCGGTGCGACTTCTAAACAGAGAGCGGCAGAACCAGTAGCTACCGTAGGAAGCACCTCTGCTCAGGCTACCAAACCTGCTCCACGACTCGAAACACCAACCCACGCATCATCTCCTGAGATTGACGTTGACATCAACGGGATGTCCCCTGAGCCTGATGGCCCAACTGACGCAGCTATGGGTTCTGGAGCTGGAGAAGGAGACGGTGATAGCGAGGTGATAATCTGCCAGCTCGAAAACAGTTTACCACGTTGGGAAGGTTTTGGAAATCTGGGGTGGATGTCCGGGGCTAACCAGGTGCGTGACCGCAATCGTCCGGACTCTGTGCTTCCTGGCCGTCGTTTTTTCATCGTGTATTGCTCATAGGAGCAACTGTTGGAAATCGTGGTGGCGATCAAGAGTCATAAGGACATCATGTGCGTTTGCGATGATCCTTTCTAGTTACGTGAGTGGTGAGATGAAACATTCTACAGCGGAAATCGTTTGGCTGTTGCATTGGAGGCTGTCCCCGAGGAGCCCACTTCGCCCCTTTTGTCCTACCATGTAAGGAGTCCTCATCGCTCTTTTTGCGCCCGGAGTAAATTTCATGACATTTCATCTAGTCACCATTATCCCTGAAATTGGTAGAGGTGAGTAGCGTCATTTGTTGCCGGGCGGGTTTGACCACGAAAATTATAGGGACGTGCCCGATCAAAATCCTACACGACTTCGAAAGATTTTGATCTTGACATGTCACATCTATTCGAAAAAGCCAGGCGATGGTACGAACCCTACACGGAACCATATGGCCGTGTGTTACTTCTTCAGGTGAGCATATCCGTCGACATGACTCATTCGTGTTGATTGGCATACATCGGAAATGATTCTCTAGCGGCTCTACCAGGCACTAACTTCTCCTTCTCCCCCCTCTGGGCCCCCTTATACGTCTACGGCCAATTTTGCTTCCATTCGCGCGGGCCCTGGAACCGCGCGGCCGCTGCACTCCACTGACTCCGAAGGTGTCCCTGGCATCACTACTTTCCGCGTCTCAACCAAGGATCGTACGTTCGTCGATGAGGTACACTACAAGGGTTGGAGCATCCGACTTGCGGATTGGCTGCATCTTAGCAATCCAGACGATCCCAGTCGTCCTATCGTTGGCCAAGTTTTCAAGACCTGGATCTCAGATGAACCGTTCGTGAAACTTCCGCGCCACCCTTTGTCCATGCTACTGACTTTGTCACATCCAGTGCAAAAAGGGGTCAACCGGGCCTTTCTATCTGCTGGTATTACAGACCCGAACAGGTAAATCCACTCACCGAGTTCGGTCAACTGCATGCCCATGATGTTATTAGACCTTCCACCCGGCAAATACCCAATTCATGGAGAAGGAAGTCTTCAAAACAAGTATGAATTCACCTACTCGCCATTTACTGAAAACGATCTACTGACTTCCATTGCGCGCGAACCAAAAAAAAAAAAAAAGGTCTCTTCGCCGACCATCCTGTAGAAGACGTAATCGAGAAAATTGCTTGCCAATTCACTGCCCGCCATATCCGCGGGCGACCACGTCCCCCGTTTTGGCATCCTGGGTGGCCCCTATACGTTTGCCATTCTCGGTACAACGATCGCGAACGTCTGTTCGTGAAGATCAAGAATTGGAGTTCCTGCATCCCAGAAGAAGTAAGGAAGAATGAGGAGTTTATGCCTATCTATCCGTTCGAACGTGTGGTTTATCCTGCGAAGACGGGTAGTCCCTTCGTTGGGAAAGGGGCGGTGAAAGGACCAGGCGGTATCGGCGAGCCGATCGAGAAAGCGGAAGGGGAGAAGGTGGAAGGGGGCGGGACGGGGCGCAAGAGGGCGAAGCGAAATGCAGGGCCGGAGCCAGGATCGAGCACGACTTTGACAAAGACGGCGATGACAGGGACGACGTTTACATCTGGGTCTACGCCTGCGCATTCCCAACAACCACCACAGTCGATCCAGCCACTGGCACAGCTCCAGAAACCATATGCTGCCACCGGCGATACGAAAGACAGGCGTATGTTGACCGCTGCGGGTAACTTGACGGTGCCACCGATCGTGGACAAGTTGCCTCCGGAGACGAGTTGAGTGCATGGTTGATTTTTTTTTTTTTACTTTTTGTTTGCTCATGGGGGAGATGCTTTAGCGAAATACTTTGATCGTTCACCTGATACCAACGAGGTGTTGTGGTTCGCTGCCCCACCGCTCAACGTCGCACGTGCTGCTACACCCAAGCACAGTCTCACCTATCTCCATTTCCTCGCTGAAAAGCGAAAGGCACAACAAGAGGCTGCAGACGTGATAGACGTTGATGATGCCACGACGACCGCAAGCAAGAAGCAGCGTGTTTCCGTCCCACCGACGATAACAGAGTTGATGAAGCTGTCGTTGGATTCTATATCCGACCAGCTCGGGGAGAGGTCGATGACATAATCGCTCGCCTCGAGGGTAAACTTTGTATGCACTTCGTTTATGATGTGTACGTTACGCGTTTCTTTTTCGCTTGTGCTTTTTTTCGATTTGTTTTTGTTTTTTTATCTTATTGTTTTTTTTTCGAACGGATGTTCGTTCCCAGCAAGCTCTCGACGGGCTCGGAAGAAAGAGATAACGTGTTTGGTATAAGAAAGAACCAACGAAGGGCGGGCATGTTTGCCGGGCACGTTCTCGTCCTCGTTTCTTTTCCCCTCGGCTTATTTCTCTCCCCTTATTTTCCACCCCTCATGGTCACCGTACCCATTCTATCTAAAAACCCAGATGAACAGCCTCGGACTCGTTGATACGAGCCGCTCTGTCGACGTTTTTTTTTCACTTGGGGGAAATGAAACGCCACGAAAAGGCGTTCGTGCCGGTTGGTATGTATCTATTATTATTAAATGAAGGTGGACAGGTCCTACATGAACGCGATCGTCCGCGATATTTTTGGGTACGTTGCTCGTAAGGTGTGTGTCAACGATGCTAGTGTCGTCGTGAGTCATGATGCATGACCTCGGCCTCCGAGCTTCAAATTGGCCGTTTCTGCGTTTGTGATTGGTGTGGTGAGGTGGTGAACTTCGAAGTTTGACGAGTAGTATCATTGCAGATGATGCGATGACGTCGGGTCACCGTTGCAAATCGTGCAAAGGGGCGATGCACGGCGCCTGTCATGTCCTGCTTTTCTTCTTCTTCTTCTCGTGGGTGGGTTTTTTTCACAGCGGCGAGTGACAACTTCAAGTGGTGCGTTCAGTGATCCTTGCTCGCGCCGGGTCGTCCCAGGGGGGGAGAGCAGAACTCTTGCTTTCTCAGTATGCTTTTCTTGTACGGAGTCCGAGCTGATTATATCGGCTTTGTGACGCTGAACAGGAGTCACTACACCGCCATTGGAGAGTGGGAGACAGCTCCCTCGATCGCCGAGACAAAATGCCATATCCAACACTCAACTCCTTGGTCGGACAATCATCCGCACTGGCTGTTTCGCCTCCTCGGACAGTGCCAAGGCCACCTACTACGACTCTGAAAGTCCACCGAAATCGAATGGAGGGTACCTCCGAGTTCCGGCGATTGACTCTTGGTAAAACAACTCTGACCGACTCTTGCCAGGCTCAGTTATGCTCTCGAAGTTGTCGGTCCTACCAAGAGCCCTGGGCCTGAGGATGCCGCAGGCGTGCCACTATGGTAAGTTACCATTATTGGCAGTATCGTCAAGCATCGAACGAAACGCGTCGCTTTCATCGTTCCCTTCACATTTGATACCCAGCGAGTTAGGATCGAACGACGCCATCCTGATAGCTAAAGTTCGAGTCCGAGTCGTCCCTTAGGCTCTTCGCGTCTGGCGCTCGTGAAAGTAGCCTACGATGATATAGGGATTTTGTCCATCCCCTTTCGCAGTTCCGCGGTGTTTCAAAGGTTCAGATATGTGAGATAAGATAAGCACGAGGAAGGGTTGACTGTTTGTCACACGCAGTCCTCGGTGCCAGCCTCGTGCATGGCTTATCTACGGCCCGGGAATTCCATATCACCATCCTTACAGCTATATACACATCTGGTAGGCAGGTTCTCTCCCTTCTTTCTCACTCACGTCAAAAGAAACGCTGAAAGATGACACATATCAGGATATCAGTGAAACAAAACAAACAAAAAAAGTGGTCACACTGATGATTGTGTCATTCAAAAGTTCTTGACTGGTTCCGATCTCTCTACAATATCGATGGGTATGAAACGACTCGGATATATTCGCGGGAACTACAACAGGGGGTTCGACGAGGTGTGTCCATAGCTTCCATGTCCTTCCTGAGAGACTTGAAAGGTAGAATGTCTCATTTCGTTCACAGCTTCTCTGGATTTGAAACATGTGGCAGGATAGCATGCGTGTACTATCGACACGTTCCGATAGGGGATGGATGAATTTAGTAGATTCTACAGCAAAATAGCATGATATGCAGACTTGGGGCAGATGAGTAAGTCAAAGTAACTCCATCAAGAGTCTCCACGGTAACCACGGTCTGTCAGGTGGAAGCAGATCGCGATGAAATCGAATGGACGAGTTGATGCTCAAACGATCGGGATAGCGGGATTGCGCTGCTGTGACGCAGTATTGCTAGTCGTGTAGAACGAACTGACATCCGTAGACGGTGGGGACATAGGCGGGAGAGACGAATAAGTCGATGGTCCTGTCATGGTCATCCCTGTCCCGTACGGATGCATAGGCATATATGACGTGGGTGGGGGCGAACTCAAGAGAGCTTGTGAGAAGATCGTGGAGGGATCAGATGCCCAACGAGCGTGCCTGTTGTTTGCGGGGCTGGATGTCTGGCCAGCGGCAGGATTAGATACCCGCTTGTATTGCCTCCTCTTGTACAGGAAGAATCCACCAACGAAGACGAACAAAAGGCCAGCAGCACCGCCGACAGTCCCGCCGATGATGGCGGCAATATTTGTAGAGTTTCCAGAGCTACTTGATCCCGAGCTTGGGCTCGGGCTCGATCCCGGTGGATAGTAGTCAGAGTGATCTTTGTGGGGATGAGCAGATGCGATGTGAAGTGGTCAGTACATCGACTGACTTTGGTTTGCAAGGGTCTGTGCTTGGTTTATAGTAAACAGTTCATTCGGCCATGTTTTCGCTAAACGGACGTTTAGCGAAAAGAAGACGACGGATATCGGAGCTCATACGGTCTGTGATAGCCCAGTAAGGTATCGACACATTGTTCGCAATCACATAATTCTGCGGGAAGACACTGAACCACTGGTCAAAATGGTGGTACGTGAAACATATAGCGCGACAGAAGCATACTCGTTTGCGTAATTGGAAGGACAGTTTTGGGTGAACGCAGGCCAGCTGTGAAGAATTATTGGAAACATCATCACAGAGAAACAAAATGCCGTACGTCGTCATTTCGTTCGTGTACGATTGGTTTTGACACAAAGTACAACCCATCATGAGATTATAACAGGACCAAGAGCTGTTCGGGGCAGCACGTGAATGATAGTGAGATGGAACCCAATCCAGTCGTACCAGTAGCAAGGTGTAGCCGTTGACCCATTCGGCGAATCGTAGTGTGTACCGGGCGGGAGAGCAGGCTGTATCCAAGCTATCCGGTTTTGAGTAATGCGTGAGCATATCGTGCACTGGAAGAGATAACAATGGTGACTTACTGTCTCCCACGCATGCCGCAATGACATATGCGACCGTCAAACAAGGGCTATAACTCTCGGCATTGTTCATCCATGCATAATCGGAGAGACATGTCGCGTTTGACTGGGGAGCAAAAATGTTCGGGTTGGCATTCATTGCGATGGATTGTGAGATCCACAGGGATGCCGTGGATACAAAAAGAAAGAGAAGAGTTGAAGACATAGTAGCTGTGCAGGACACTAAGGACAAGGACTCTTTAAGTCGGTGCTGAGAGACGAAAGGCTACCTGTATCCTTCGGAACGTGGATTGCTGCGAGACCGCACTCGCTGATCAGTCGCTGATCCCATTGAAGACGCACATGGATGCCGCACCTCTTAAAAGCGGAGATCCAGGGGATGTCAAAGACGCTTGGGTGGGCACATGAAGATGCCACTAGTACCTATGTAGAGCGGTGCATCAGTTGGGGTACGTTTCAGGATTGTGGGCGTCACGGTGGGCAGTGCTAAACTTGAATCAAAGTCCTTTTTTTTTCCACAGGTACAATCCAAATCAAAGTAAGTGTGAAACAAACGGTACCGTCACAGATCCATCATGTTGAATGGATCGTGAGATGAGTTCAGAAATTACAGCGGTACCGTAGTTCGAGAATTCAATCAAAACTTGGCGGTCGATAAAACCGACCATGTCCCTTCAGAGGCAGATTCGTCATTCCAAGGGGTGGCCTGGCGAGCGGAGCGAGCCGAGAAGCTGACAAGGGGTCGCCCGTCGGAGTTGGAATTTGGTAGTGTAGACTCACTACGAAGATTTCCTAATGTTTGTACGCTCCGTGCCTAACCCTAACCCTAATACAGTCACGTGCCTCAAAAAATCGGTCTCATCGGTCGCGCGTGCCGTTTTGCCGAGCGGAGCTCGAAAATTGGTCGATTGGTCGACCAATCCACCCCTTGCTATGACGATGCTACCCCTTCAGAAGCTGTCACTGTATCTTCTGACATGCCGGCGGCAGGAAAACACTGCCTCGTCCGCCCTAACCATATGTTGCAGTTATGTTGCCTCTGATTTCTGGTTGTCTTTAGGTTTCTGTCTCGCGGGACTGCCTCACGACACCGTGACAGCAGTTACTATTCGAGGAGATGCTTTCTAGTTTCCACATACAGACACTCTGGCATGAACATTTATGCACTGATTATCTTGACGCCCTCACCTGCTGCGGTGAGCGTCATTACTATCCTCATGTCATTTTTCAAGTTTAGAAAGACCTATAAATTGATTGGTTTTCACAGCCACAATTCATACAGTTGCCACGCGGGGCAAATTGGGACTGCTGCACGGGTATTACAAGACTCATGCGCCCACAGCGAAAGCAGGTTTAGTTAGCACCTTTTACCATGTCACACTGCTCGTCCTGCAGCATATGACACTGACCCTTCTTCCACCTCGCACGAAAGCTCCTCCCCCAATCTTTTGCAGCCTCTCCAACTCAACGAACTCATTTCACTAGCACAACCTTTCGAAGCCGTATTCCGAGATCCCACGTTCGTTCACATATATCACGATGGCAACCATGAATTGTGCTTCATGGATGTACAACCAAGACAGACAGGATCCATGTATGATTGCACAAGAAGTCGGTCAATTGTGCAATTCAACTTGTGAGTAAAATTCAAGACACTTGATGACGCACTGGGGATTTCAACGTGCATTGTTCTTCCCCTGGCACTCAACAGACGCTGTGTCCTCGATAACCTTCCAAGAAAGCCAGTATGTGCCGAGTAACGTAACAGCTAATGGATGCACGTGGTGAGAAAAGAAAACGGAATGATGTTCGCGGTAATGTTCACGAACATATAGCTCTTGGTCGATCTATAATCTTTTGAGTGCTTGCGCTAACTGTGCCGGGGGAACGCAACTTATCAGGTTAGTCGCCTCCGTATGCATTCGAGGTTGGGCTGATGACATGGTAGTTGGAATACCTGGACTACGAGTTGCGGGGTATACGTATCAAATAATTCGTGGGCTTTCATTGGATTTTCCTGGTCGTCACTGAAACCCTGACGGTGGACACCTTTAGGTACTTACCATCAGGTCTGGGTTTATCTCAAGGCATCCCGTACTGGGCTGTAACAAATCGTGAGGACCTCGTCTTCTTTCCAGTTTTTGTATCCACGTAATTGTCATAGCTGCGGCTTGGTATGATGGAGTGTTTAATGTGACGCAAGCGTCAGGAATAGCTGCAGCAGGTTTCTACCCCATCGATTTCCGATATCGTCTCAATTGGCTGATCCTTGTCTCCGCTAATCAGACAAGCCCGATGTCACGGGAGGGCCCGTACCGACCTCCAGCACATCGTCCTCTATCTCGTACTCTTCCGAAACTCCGGTTGGGGCGATAGTTGGGGGTGTGATAGGGGGTGTTGTGGTTGTTGTCATCGCGGGCGTGCTCATCTTCTGTCTTCTCCGTCGCCGTCGTCGACTCCAGCAAACAGCCGGGGATCCACCTGGAACCTTCAATGGTACTGTTCAGCCCGCAAGACCCACAATGATATCACCCTCTATGACATCTCTCATATCACCTGTGTCGGGCGATTATTTGCCCAACGGACAGGCAACCATCTCTGACGCAGCCGCCTTCATGATATCTCCATTCTATGGCCAGAACCAGGCACAACCCAATGCGCCAACTGGCAAAGCGGCGGAAGCACGCGCGGAACGTGCAGCCTCCCAGCCTACTCAAAGAGCAAGGTTGAATCCACCACCGTACTCACCCAGCACATCTCCAGCATCTTCTGATACCCCGCCTGCTTGGAAACGACGACTCGCTACGAAAAGGTTCGCGGACCGTATGAGCAGTATAGTTGGGGTTACGTCACACTCTGAAGGCTCAGTAGTGTCGATCCAGGAGAATGTTGGCCCACGTGCTGGGCCGAGTCGGTCCCATAGCGTGGGCGAGGGAGTGGGGCCTGGGAATGTCGAAGGACATGGTTACCAAGGGGTGGACGATGGAAGCGCAGTCACCCGGCACGAACATCTGGCTGATGTTTGAGATAGGGACGGATAGAGTGAGTGATCCTATGCTGTTCGGTTATTGGATCGAGCTCTGTATACGTATGCGTATCGCTTCTTTGGACCGTGGCTTGGGAGTTGGGACAAAGACTGTCTACACGATCTGAATACTCGTGTACGCTCGAGACCTTGCGATAATACTAAACAGGAAAAAAGATTAGTTATAGTACTCACTTCCAAATACATCGCAGCTTTTCGATTTTGACATATTAGTACAAGCATCGAGCAACATCACATGGCTATTGCAGCCCGAGCCTCCCTAGAACATTGAACCACTAGGTCGGCCAACGCGAACAAAATTATAAAGATGTCTAGTCTCGACCCAGACGTTTTGGTCGACGCTCCGGGGGCTTCCGACGACCAAAACGCGGGACTCTTCACGACCTCTTCGTAGTCGAGCGACTGGTTCGAGACTAAAAGATGACAGTCGTATGATATTCGTTTTTCGCGCCATCCTGCCAGGAGCATAGGATTCATGTATTTCTGAACGATACGTAAAGAGCCAACATTCACTTCAACTTGTTCGTACCACATCTACCCTCATCACTCACTGGGCCTAGGCAGGCTTGGCCCGCGGGAAAACTTCGGTCAGAGTCAACCTTCCCAAGTATCCTCTGTTACCATCCATCACCTTCAAGACGTCCATCAGGCCATTTTCCGATCCCTCAATCTTGCAGACTATATTCGCGATCCCATTCCAAACATAGTATGTCATTGTCACATTGCCCTCGATGTTGACGGTCGATTCGAGGAGAAAAATGATATCCCCGGAATCGGGCGTGCGGGTGATGACTGGCTCGACGTTGGGTATGTCGTATTCATCTTCCAGCATGGTTTTGATGCTGTCCTTCTTAGCCCAATAGTAACGTTTGGCCAAACAGCCCTCGTTATCAGTCCAGCCATGTGGAATCTTTACACCAATCTCGGCGACGGGGATAGATGAGGACATGGCTGTATTGGCACTGCGTAGGAAGATCAGAAGGGGTCAGGATCATTTACGGCGCGAAAACAACAGGTTGGCATGAACGTACAAAGGACTCGAGGTGAGCGGAGCGGTTTAACTGTAAGGCAGCGACTCGGAGGTGCTTGAGTCAAGTGGGACATGATGCGAGCGTGCACCTCGCCTTTTTCTAATCACCCACGGGAGAGCCACAGGGCACACAACTGTCCATTGACCCGCTGCAATCGGCAATCAGAATGGAGGAACCTGGGTCTGACCAGGACGCAGGTGAAAATATGCCCCTGAGCATTCATGCGTACCGTCATGGTTCCTAGTCTCGAACCACTGGTCATTCTAGGAACGGTCGGGGTGACCTGACTCCGAGAGCAAAACCCCTGGGTCGAGACTATCATGGTTCGGTGGATGACAGTCGCCGAGTTCAGAGAAGTCCCACAATGACACTTTGAATGATAGCCCTCACGTACAGTTCCAGGAACAATAACAGCCAATTACCATACATCCATGATCAGGGCACCTACAGTCGTATGGAAAGGAGGACCTATCAAACAGTGCCTTGAAGACGTAAGTACAGTTCACCCGATTTTGGCAGCGAGCAGGGGTTCGCTGCCAACTGATCCAACTCACCGGTCATTCTCACCTTGAGCGTGAACCTTTCGGAATGGAGATGCGCCACATGTTCCTACGTTCCTGAGGCACTCGATGTTCTAGATGATGAGCCTCACCCTATATCAACCGAGTTCTTTCAGTCCAACGACCGTCAGACGGCATCCCTGCTCCAGTTCGCCCTTCTCTTCTACATCTACACCATGGAGGACGCATACACACCATTGAATATATTCAATAACAAGCCATTCGATACCTGTTACAATTGGAACAAGGCCGACGTACGCTCTTACAAGTACTTTCTATAAAATATACCCTAACATTCACTTGCACAGATACTTCAGTTCCTGAAAGACGTCACGGACGATCCGCAGACATTCGGTGTCGACGATGCCGTTGTCAAGCAAGACCTTATCGAGCTCAAGGACAAAATCATCGGACTCACAAAGTAAGTAAATCTGCTCAATATCAAACGGCTTCGTGTTAACGGAAATCATTCAGTTTCGATGGACCTGAATCTGTCTATAACGTTCCCAAACCCAAGCAACAAGCCCTTCGTACCCAGGTCAGTGGGGGCCCGGGGAAAAAACCAATTATCGTTCCGCATCCGACGAGCGAAATCCACTGGAGCGCGAACAACAACAAAGAAAGATTCTTCCTCATCTACGACCTCCTAGGCGCTTTCCTATCACCTATCACTACCATAACGACCCAGCTAGAACCCACGAAGATCGCGAAGAGTTACTATCTCCCCCTCGTCACTCTATACGCAAAGTGGTGCATCGTGTTATCGCTTATGCCCCCAGGGGTCGTCAACCCTTTCCATCCCACCATGGCCCAGGTGACATGGTTCGAGAAAGATCAGAAGTTACATTCATTCTTTGGTGCTAGTATGGCAGGATATGACAAGGGGCTCACGGACTTCGTAAAAGTATTGATGCAGACACGCTACAACTACCTGAACGCTGTAGGCCTGATTCCCAGCGCTCCTATCGATTATACGAAGGATTACAACGACTCTCCAAAGAGAGGCGTTGGCCAAGGCGACGGGAAGGGCGGGACTAGGTTCGGCAACTGCAGTGAAACATACCCGTTCATCTATGTTCTGAGGTACGTCCTTCTCTTTTGCGAAGCAGGAGCGACAGACAATATTGAGACTGTTTCGATCAGTGGCCAGGAAGCTCTCCCTGATAAGAGCTATGGCATTTCCGCCGAACTCGCGTCACTCTTTCAGGATAACCGCTACAATGTCTACAACGGAAAACCGTGTTGGGAGACTCCGCCAAATACACGCGCATCTTTGTATGCACCTTGTGATAATTGCGAAAAGTTGCTGGGCGAGTGCCATGCAGTTCTGGGCAACTTCAAGCTCTTTCTTGCCTAGTATGGACGAATGAATGACTGGGATGAAATGGTTAGCTTTAACTGCATCCTGCTATCTCCCCTGTAATGTAGTATCAGGTATATGAGAGTTCTATATTTCTACCCGTCATGCCGACCAAAGTCACTAAAGTGTTTATCGAGTATTACCAGTCGACCGAGATTTGGACTCGAAACACATGGTCGAAGAACCTTTTGCGAGCCTACATAAGAATTGCTCAAAGACCTATGTGAATAAAAGGAACCCAAGCGATGAACGGTTCACCCCGCCGACGTAGACGTTCGACAGCATCATGCAACGCTCCTGCAGCCTCCCTGCAATCCGGCATTCGACCATCCCTAAATAGTTGCTCGTACACATCCTTTGCCAACTCAGGCGCGACGCTGTCACGTATAGACCACATCGTACCGATGACGCTCCCATAACCCGCGAACAGCATGCCCGCAGCAAGGTGTACCGCCTCTTCCGAGAGCTCCGCATCACCCGTCGCAGTTTGGCACGCTGACAAGAAGGCGAGGCCACCAGGGGGACGAGATAGTTGGATGATGTCCGATAACCGCAGACGACGTTTATCAGAAAGGCAGAGTCCGCTGTCTGTGGGACTCTCGAGATCTTGAACACCGTGACATGCGAAATGGACCCAATCAGATTTCTCCATCCCATCGAGAACCTTCTCCACTATCCCGCTCGACTCGCGCAAAGTAACATGTGAGGACGAATTGGTAGTCTCTTTGATGTAGTCAATCTCTCTTGGCGCACCTGAGAGGTGAGCTTGTCCATCTGAGGTTGGTTGTGAGACAGCGAGGAGGTGAACGTGGCCCGGGACGACGTTTCGTTGACGTGAGGGCGAAAGAACACCGACGGTGGGGACATAAGAAGATATAACGAAATCGGAGGCCTTGTTCCCCAGACCAGGGCGATCGTAGATACCCGCAGCATGGATTGGAAGGAATGATAAAGATCCAGTTGGACACCAAAAAACACGCGATAACCTTCTTGGAGTCTTCTATTCGTCAGATACGTTAGTAACGACCAATGAAACGATAGGTATCCATGACATACCAGAAGACCAAGTGCGCGCAAAATAGGTTGAACGATCTTCGTCCACAATTCGGCCAGAATATAGCCGAAACCATGTCCCCCCTCTACAGCTAAACGCGCAGCCCGGTCCTCGCGCGAGATAACACGACCGTCGTTGGTGACAGACTTCTTCATCAACGCCGCGAGATGTTCTGCGTGACTGTTGGTGATATCCATAAGTGGGATGTACATCGGCTTCTCCAACTCAGCCACGATGACGAGTGCGTCCACGTGTAACGTGTTGGCGTTTAAGCAGATTACTGGACCAGAGCGAGCACAAGCTCGTAGTTGTAAGTACTTCTTCGGTAGCAGGAATCGCGAGAAACCTGGTAGTGCTCGAACTCGCTCCAGAAGCGTCTCTCGCTCGAGCACCTGTTCGCGGTACCGTTGAGCCTGTCTCTCGGCCGATTCGGCTGGGCTGTTCTGGCCCCTGACGAGCTGGACAGAGGACTGGTCGTCAGCTGAACTGGATTGCTCCAACGCATTTGAGAGCCATCCGAGTTGATCGGCAAGGTCAGGATGAACAAGTCGTAACTCATCCAGAGGGGTACGTAGCTGCAGCAACTGTTGCCATACAATGGAGCGTCCCTGTTCAAGCCACTCGACCGCCCTCTTAGTGTGACCAAGGGATACAGCTGCGGTAACTGCATTTCTTGTAATCTCTGCAGCTCCTAGGAGCTCGCGGTAGCGGTCTTTGAAAGACAACCTGATCCACGTGAACTGTGGGAGGAGGTTGAGAGCGCATTCGTATGCTTCGAGGAGAGAGTGGTGCTGTGCATCGAAAGCGTGCTGAATCCAGCGCTTCGCCGCTTTGAACCGAATGGGGAGTGGGCCTATGGAGGAACAAGCTGCGTCGGAGAACCTCGAGATGGCGGCATCAAGAGCCTGCGAGTCGTTCAATCGCTGGAAGCGTGTCACTAACAAGGAACCGAGTTCGATGTTAACGGCGGGTCGGGTCGGATGATCCTTTGGGATGAGACGAAGTGCTTCTTCCATCACTGAGGTTGCCTCGGCGATGTCTGCTTCCTCACCGAATTTCACGAAGCGGTTTAGCAATGATACGCCTAGGTTGACGAGTGGCAGAGCTCGAGTATGGCGGCTGTTGGGGTTTGGCTTCGTCGCTTCCTTGGCCAACGCAATTGACCTGTCTAAATCTGATGTATTGCCACGGAGCATAAAACGTTGCTGAAACGAGACGGCAAGGTGAAAGAGCGTGTGTGATCTGAGGGGATGTTGATCTGGCATGAGTTGCAGGGCTTTCTCTAGCGTCGCAACAGCTTTGTCTAGATCCCCTGGGTTGCCTAGTAGACACTCAAAGCATCTAATCAACGATGAACCAAGACTGAGAAGTATCCGAGGCCTCTCAATATGGTCATTTGGAGCCACTCGCGCTCCTTCCTCCATCATTGAGATCGCTTTCTCCAGATCTGCTAGGTCACCCAGGTGCTCGAAGCGTTGTATGTACGAAGCTCCGAGCGTGGAAAGAACCGCGGGCTTGTTATAGCTGTACTGATCGGCCGGAATAAGTCGGAGAGCCTCTTCCTTGACTAATATTGAGTTGTCGACGTCTGTTATGTTGCCATGTTGCTCGAAGCGAGCCGTGAGCGAGATGCCAAAGTTGAGGAGTAATGCAGACCTGTCGCCATGGTTATTAGGTGTGCGTTTAATGGCTTTTTCCAGGAGTGGGATCGATTGGTAGAGATCTCCTAGGTCTCCAAGGTGCTGAAAGCGCATTAAGAATGCGGTGCCGAGACATCCGAGAGGACTAGCAGCGTAGCGCTTCGGTACGGATTGCAAAGCTTCCATTCCCATCGAGATAGACATGTCTAGATCCGTTTGGTCACCGAGACGGAGGAATCGTGCGAGGGAGGTTTCAGCGAGGCTCGCAAGTCGCCAACCTGTACGAACACCATGAAGGTCCTCTGGTATAAATTGTAAGATTTCCTCTCTCAGGACCATTGATTTGTCCAGGTCTGCTATATGACCGATGCGTTGGAAACGTAACATGAGGAGGGAGTGGAGGCTCATAAGCCTCTGAAGGCGGTCACGATGAGCAGATGGGATGAGTCGAAGTGATTCTTCTTCGACCAAAATCGATTTGTCCAAGTCAACAGTATTCCCAAGTCGCCCAAAGCGTGCCTTGAAGGAGGCCCCGAGGATATATAGCCGCACCTGTTTATGAGGGTGATCATCTTGAGTAAGCTCGACGACCTCTAGCATCAGGGAAGCCGACTTGTCCAGATCGGTTATAGCGTGGAAATGTTCGAAGCGTCTCGAAAACGCTAGGCTGAGGTCGCTGAGCTTTCCGGGTCTGTCAGGATGTCCACTGGGTATAAGCTGTAAGACCTCGTCGAAGACCATGATCGCCTGGTTGATGTCAATGGCGCGACTGAGGTGCTCAAAACGCCTCACTAACGAGATTCCGAGGGGGGTAAGAACTTGAGCCCGGTCAAGTTCCTTGTGTCGCACCAGTTCCGCGGCTTTCTGCAACAATAAAATCGACCAATCGATGTCTGCGATGTCTCCGAGCCGGTCAAAACGACAGAGGAAGGCGCTCCCAAGGTTAAATGCTACCCCCCAGCGGATGGGATGATTATTTTGGATGGGCTGAAAAACCGCTTCCGACAAGGGGATCGATTGCTCCATATGCTCGGGGAACGAGACACTCAGGCCGACAATCATCTTTCGTTGATCATGATTTGCATTGGGGATGCACCTCACAATGTCCTCCATAATGTAATTGTGAGAGTAATGGTGGAGAGGGTGTAGTGGTGCATCTCTGAGCTTGGTCGATGTGGTTGTCACCTTGTGAAGACGATGACTGAGGGTACGATGTACTGTGTTCTTGTTTTTCAGGACAACTTCGTGCCCGTTATCTGTCGACTGCATGCCAGAAGTCTCTCGTAAACCCAACTAACAGCGGGAAGTTATTAGCCATAAATTTCCCACAAGTACTAATCCACATACATGAATGTCCGGGTCATCAACCAAGGCCGCACCAGAAGGAGCTTCATACCAGTCGCAGGTACGGCGTTCCGAAATTACAAAGAGCAAAGAGCAAGGGGATTCGACCTCTCCGCTGCTCGGAAAGAACATGATGGCTGTATTGCACCATAAGGATACTGGAGTCGGGACATCGAAAACTACCGAGCTTACATTGCATCTTCCGGCTCAAGTCGAGCAATTCACCAACACTAATTTCATGTGTGTAGAATGCTTGTTCAACCTCTAAAGTGGCGCACACCGCGAGACGAACCCTTGAAGACGATTCGTTTGGGCTGAGAGTTGTTAGCAGCCCTCCCGCGATAGCTGGGATCTGGATTTCTCACAAGATGATTTCATCGTCCCATTGAACAATGTCATCGTGAACAGAAATTGGCTTGCTTGTAGTTTTCTGATTGTTATGTCCCGCTTGGGCTGTTACAAATAATCCGACAGGTCTTCGTCCGAGACTACGAAGAACGCCTGTGGCTTGGATGCCTGCAAAAAACATTATTGATCTAATGAAATTTGGCGGTGACACAGGAACGACATACGTGTGATGACAAACTGTGTATTGGGGATGAAATTGCCAGGCGGTTTAGAGTGATGAGGTACCTGCGGAGGCTGGCTAAATGATCTGGGAGACACGTTGTCCCGGGTGGTATCGTCGCGGTGGTGTCTGAGCAAACGCTTGAATGGGCTAACTACAGAACGGAAACGGGTCATCAGCTGGTGAACAGGTCTTGAAATGAGAACTCGCCATTTTAGCTGTTCCTTTAGTACAGCCATGGCGTCGCCGTCGCCATATTGAACATGGCGGATGGCATTCTTGGCAGGATGTGGCAGTTACTTACTGTAATGGAAAGTGAGTACAGCCTGAGGTGGAGCACGACGGTGAACTTGTTGCCAAGTCGTCGGAAGCAATAAGCCTTCAATCAATGGAGTTGACAAACAAGAAGTTCAAACTTCAAGCAGCTTCAAGCTTCTTGAAGTTTGACAGGCCACACAAAGCTTCAACGACTTAGCGCGACCCGCCCTGTTCAAGTTGTTAATTTTAAATCGCCAGTAGGCAGTGACTCCGGTGCGTGCCATTATTATATGACAGAGTCAACGTGAACAGGATGCAGTCACAGCAGAACTTGAATTTGAAAGTCACTCACAGTTCAAGTATCGTTGAAGCGAGTCGCCCAAGTATGACTCCAGTTCGGATACTGCAGACTTTGGGTTCCACTGAACAGTAGCCTACTACCCAGGTGAGTTGTAACCTACTCTGGCACCGTTCAGCATGTGCGGTTCCAGTAATTAGTTCTTGCCGGGCGTGCCAGTTAATACGGCCAAGCTAGTAAGCTACGTCCGAACTCGTGCTCCCTGTCCAAGGTCTCCCTTTTACAATTATCCACCTATCGAGCCTTCCGTCGTTGACTATTCCTGATCCATCCTCCTCGCAAGCGTGTTTGCCGTGTCGGTTTCATCTTTTTTATGATCTAGCATGATATGTACTGCAAATCTTGGTCGCCATTTGATGCACCGACTCCTACGGTACAGCAACTCGATTTCCTCGGCGCCTTCACCCACTGCACCATCTCTCTGCTTCTTAAAATCAGGGGCGATGTTTTTCTCGTCCCCGAAGCGCATCAGGTCTTCGGCATTGCCTCGATTTGGGTTAGGTACACTGAGCGTGGAGCCGATTCACACTGTCATGGTGCAATCAACGACGCCATAGGCGCAGGCACTCGTGTTTTTCATAAGTACTGGTTTCTTTGAGGTTAGCCAATTACGGCACACTGGATGCTGTATCACTCACGGCGAAACGACCATGAATTATGATCCCACGTGTATTCCAGCCCGTGCACCACTCGCAGCTAAGTTGCTTTTTCACGGATAGAATTTTCAACTGCTAGCATATTGTTCACAGGCACCCCGTGCGTTTCAACAGTATTATCTTGGCGTTAGAAGTTGCTGAACTGGTGAGCCTTCATGTGGAATGCGCGTGTTAATTTGCGCTCTTCTTTCGCTACAGCGTTTTCTCCATGCGGCAGCGTCTTCACCACCTGTGCGTACCCCATAAAATCTCTCCCGTGCACTCACACCAAGTTTCGTTTGCAGAGAACCATCATGCTCTGCGACTGCCGAGATACCTTTATCTTTTTCTCCGTCATCCATATTGCTGAGATCCTTCTCCTTCTTGCTTACTTCTTTTACTCGAATCATCGAATCCCTCGCTCTCGCTCTGTGATCAATGACACTCCTCCGTTACCGACCGAGGCTGAACAGGACGGGTTGTTTTCAGCCACCACCTTAACCAGTGTAGCTAGCAGAGACGTGGCTAAAGACCTTCCTCACATACCCGAGGAACCCCGTACCACACTTTCCACAGAAGTGCAACTGCGTGCCAGTCCCAGCCGCTCTCCATCTATTCTTTCCCCAGAAGATCTCGCCTCTGCTAGACAGCGCATCCAGTACCAGGACGGTTTCGTCCACTTCGCCATCGCCGGCGTTGCCGGGAGCGGCAAGTCCGCGCTCATCAACGCAATACGTGGGCTGCGCAATGCCGATGTTGGCGCATCGCTTGTTGGCGGACATGAGAGTCCGACTCTCCAAGTCACCAGGTGGCCTGACTCGAACCCTGCTCGTCCATATGCCTGGTACGATATTCCTGGGGCGGGCACGCTCCAGATGCCCGAGTGGGACTACTTCAAGAGTCAAGCACTTTACGCTTACGATTATATCATCATTCTGTTCGGCAATCGTTTCACGTTGATGGATATCGCCATCCTCAAGAACGCTCGTCGTTTCGACATCCCCACATATATCGTACGGTCAAAGGCAGACCAGCACATCTACAACCTCATGAAGGAGATGGGGTACGACAGCGACGAGTCAGGGAACGGGAACAGGGACAGGCTGTACAGGGCTGCGTGCCAGCAGTTTATCCAGGAGACCAAGGAGACCGTCCAAGCGAATTTGAAGGAAGCCAACATACCCGATCAGCGCGTTTACATCGTCTCATGTAATACTTTGCGGGGTGTCATCCAGAAGAAGGCTCCGAAGACGATGATCGATGAAGTTGAGCTTTGTAAAGAGTTGTTTGCGAAGCGGGGTGGTCGAGGGTGAGGTCCTGGTGTTTCGATTATGATCTCAGATGTGCAGCTACGAAAGATGGCGCGCGTTGTTTATTGTAATACATGCGTATTCCTGTGTCAGCGCGCGAGCTCAGGATGGTTTAGCTCACGGAACTTGGCCAGGAGAGAATCACATCTCGATCGTCAACATGCAACGCAGGGCAAGCGTGGGTTACCTGACTGATATTCGTGGCGTGTCCGTGCCCTCCATGCCTGTACAGACAGGAGACTCGCGCCTACGTAGCAGGTTCACATCACGAAAGACTTGCCGCACGTACCACAGCTTGAGACCTGTGTCGCCCTTATAATAAGCGGCGATACCCCGTGCCCCATCGCTCGTAAAGTGATACCCTCCTCAGCCCCACTATCGAAAGCTTCCTTCAGGGAAACGCAATGGCATTCTTCCTCGCAATTCCATTCGCTTTCGCTGCAGGCGCAGCAATATACTCCAGTTTCACCAAGTCGAAACAAGCTGACAAGAAGTTACAAACCGTCCTAGACGAACTCAGCAGACTCAAAGAGGAGAGCCCTCAGAAGGCAGATGCCGCTGCCAAGTCGAAACAAACCGACCAGGATATGCAAAATGTCCTGAGCGAACTCAGCAAACTGAAAGAGGAGGCGAGGGAGAATCGTCGGAAGGCCGACGCAGCGGTCAAGTTCGCCAAAGAGGCAGCCTCGGTTGCGCAGGAGGCTGAGAGGAGGCTGAAGGAAAGTAGTCAGACGATACTCACGCTATCCCCCGAGGAAATCGCTGTTGCAAAGCAGCGCATCCAGTACGACGAACATCTCTTCCATTTCGCGATCGCTGGCGTCGCTGGTAGCGGAAAGTCTTCCCTCATAAACGCTATCCGTGGGTATCGGAACAGGGATCCTGGGGCTGCCGCTGCTGGGATCGCGGAGACCACGCGAGAGATTACGAGATACCCGGACTCGAATCCAGACCGCCCTTTCGTCTGGTACGACATACCTGGCGCGTGTACGCTCAGCACCTCGCACTCGGCTTACTTCACGAGCCAGTGTCTTTACGCCTTTGACTGCATCATCGTCCTCTTCGACAATCGCTTCACGATAACCGACATCGCCATTCTTATGAATTGTCAAAAGTTCGGTATCCCAGCTTACATTGTGCGGTCGAAAGCCGACCAGCGAATCCGCAATGCGATGAGGGACATGGCGTATGACGAATCTGACGAAGAAGATGCTGAGTGCCGCGAGAGCTTGTACCAAGCTGCGCGCCAACAGGTGATAGAGGAGACACAGAAAACTGTCGCGAGCAGTTTGAAGGAAGTGAAACTTCCGGACCAACGGGTCTACGTCGTGTCAAACGAAGGGATGCTGGGCGTCGTCCAACGGAAGAAGGCGAAGAAGATGATTCACGAACTAGATCTCCTCACGGATCTGTTCAGTGAGGCGCAAAATAGACAGGACGTCTCGATGGCCAGTGGAAATAACCAGTCCTAGTCACGCTACTGTGGAGGAGGAATATCAACGAGGGTTATATTCGCCATGTTGTAGTTGTTGATGTGACGATAGACTCACTCTATGATTGTTATGTATCAGTTTGCTGTCGGAAGCCTGGTAGTATCGGAATTGATTCATGCTTTGCGTCGCGTTGTTTGCTCATGTTAGGATCTAAAGGCGCTGCCAAACCTAAACAAACAACCGCCGACTGAGTCGCGTCCAGATACTGTCGGATCAGTTTATAAATTACCACCACACGCAGAATCGAGTAAAAGCCATGTTTGCTGCTTGAGCTGCTGAGGTCCCGGAGGACCCTCAATCATCTCAAGCAACACGTAGATTCTTTGCTTGTCTTTACCGACACACAGCAGATATCAGATTCACAATGGAAACAACCGAAGAATTACAACAACTCGAAATAACCGCTCTCAAGTCTATTTATGATCAAGATTTCTTTGAACCCCCTCCCCCAAAGGTCTGGAAGGTACGTCTTTATCATGCCCCCACTAGATTTCAGACTGGTCTGAGGGTTGATCGTATTCAAGGCCGCGACGAGGCTACCCGAATTCATCATCAAAGTCGTACATCCAGATCCATTCCATGCATCCAAAGTCTACTTCCACCTCCATACCAAGTGGTTTATATTACCAATCTCCCTCGGTCATCGCTGACGATCCAACCCAGATTCCCGAAGACATACCCAACCCTTGCTACCCCCGTATTCACCGTCCAGAGACCGATCCGTGGTATCAATCACGCCCTCGAAGTGGCACTGTCCAAGGCCATCCATTCAGAAGCTCAGAAGTTGCGAGGTTCAGAAATGGTCTTTCAGGTTCGTCGTTCCGTCTCGTACCGATTGGCCTTGTTGGGCATACCGCGAGCCTTTGTTTAGATCATCACAACGGCTCAGGAATGGATATCCGATCACGTCCAGCCACCAAGCGACACATCTGGTTCACTTGCCACCGAAATGACGAAACGTGCCACTCAGGAAGAACAAGTCAGTCTGGTTTGGAGGTTGGCTTGGATTCCTGGCGCTAATAATGGTTTATCAGGAACGACGCGAGAGAGAAGAGGCAGAAGCACGGCGCCAGACTGAGATTGCTGCTCAGCTCGCCGAGCAGCTGCAAGAACAGATTCAGGCTGACACACAGAAACATCTGGTCGCGAGAGAAATGCAATATAAAGCTGCACGGCGACGGGCACAATCAGATGCGACAGAAGTGCCGTCGGCTGGCGATACGCTGACAGAATCCTTCCCCATCGAGGTAGAGTTCAGGGGGATACGCTTCAGTGCAGTGAAGATGTTCCATCCTCGCAAAGGTATGCTCATTCTTCTAGTTTACTTTTGTATTCAAACAGACCACATCAGAGTGTCTAGGCGTGACGTACCTCGCGGACCCTCTGTGTGACGATGTGCATGCTACGCTTCCACTAGAAGTCCATACGGTCGAGTTCAACTCTGAGTACTACGTCAGTTCGCAAGGTAACTCCCCTCCTTTTCCCTGATTCCCAGTCGATATAATGTATTCAGGCAAGAAGAAACTCGGGCAGCTGGAGGCAGAGGTTCAACGTCTCATGAACGTGCAACACCCGAACTTGTTGAGCACCCTTGCCGTCAAGCTTTACTTCCCGCATAGTGGCCCCCCGCGGTTGACAGTCCTATCCGAACAACGCCCTGCCCTTACGCTTCAAGACGTTTTGGAGGATTGTGACAGCCTGCGAGAAGACAGGGCTTCTGTGAGACACCTGCTATATTCGTTGCATTATTCTTTTCACTCAATTTTAATGCCTAGGATTACCTTGCTCAGATACTCTCAGCATTAAATGCTGTACATTCCAGCGATCTCGTCCATCGAGGTATGTCTTTCCTCCGAACTAGGTATACTTTTTTTTCACCGGGTTGGTCAGCCCTTGACACGACATGTATTTTCCTCGCAACTCGTGAAAACAGGAGCCATTCCAAGCTTGTTAAGGTAGGGAAAGCGGGGTATCATGCCCGATTGAAAGACCTCCACCGTTCGAACCCGTTTTCCCCTGGTTTGGCACTGTCGAACGACGAGAGTATAATTCCGGATGCCTGGTAAGATTCTGTAAAAAGGTTGAAGATGAAGTGACGAACTTGGTTTATACCAGGTTATCCAAGGAAGCACGGGAGTCGCCCTTGGCTTACACGAGGGGACGCGATATTCACAGTGTGGGAGTAGTGTTTCTGCAGATGCTTCATGGTCAGGGTGTCATGCAAAAGTTCAGTAACCCACGCGAAGCCCTCCAATCTGGTACGTGTTGGTCATCTCACTTGTTCACTTCGGCTCAAGCGAATGGTTTCAGCATCCATATCATCCGTCCTCCAGGTCACGGGAACGAACATGCTCTCTTCTAGTAAAAAGTCTCACGTTTCTTGCCTGAGTCTTCTTGCTGACCTGGCCGCGATCACCCCCCCTGTGCGGAACCAAACACCATCCATTCCGGTAATGGGCCCAAAGACACCGATGGGAAATGGGAATCATTATGGGACTTCACCTGAGAAAGATTATTTCCGCCCACGTCCAAGGACCAGACAAGCGAGCAGATGGAAGGAGGATTGGGAGGAACTAGAGCTATTGGTGAGACAAGCTTCCTGTCGTATCCCCAGGGCTTGCTGACGGCATTCCATCATGTGCAGGGGAGAGGTGCTTTTGGGTCAGTCGTGAAGGCACGCAACAAGATCGATTCTCGCATCTACGCCGGTTCGTCTACGCATCGTAATTACTCTTCCGGTCGGTTCACTTACCACTTACGTATCTGCAGTAAAGAAGATACGCCTTCGTACTGACCAGAGTGATACCAAACTCTTTCGCGAAGTGAACGCGTTGAGCAGGCTCTCTCACCACTTCATTGTGCGCTACTATACAACATGGGTCGAGACTGCCGAAGAAGTCACCACTGCGCCGTCCTCCGACTCCGGAACTGCATCCGACTCGGGCACGGAGGGTGGCATGACTTCAGTTCCCCATTCCGTTGAACGTCGCGAAACGTCGGACCCGTTCAGGATTGATCTGAACGATTTGGACGATTACGGAGGATCGGGGAGCAGATCGTCGTTCCCCAGTATCCATTTCACCAGATCGGATGTCAAGGACGAGAAAGACGAAGATGACGATAACAGCGATGACGCGTTCGCGAATTTGTTCACGTCAGAGTATGCAGATGATGGGGATTTGAAACCACCTGTTGTGCCGAGGACGTTATATATTCAGATGGTGTGTTTTCACTCGCCCCTCCCTAGTTTTCTCTCAGCGCTCTTTACTGAATCTGTATGCGTGTCTAGGAATTCGTTGAGCGTCAAACTCTGAAAGAGGTGAATGTCTTGTCATTCTGATCATCCCGCAGCTTTGTAACCTGGAGGTCTCTTTCCAGAGAGTCGCAGAGGGTTTATCGGAAGAGGAAGCCTGGCGTTTATTCAATCAAATCCTGGAGGCCCTTGTGCACATGGGAAGCATGGGCATTGTTAGTTTCTCGTTTCTTTTTTTTGATGACGTTGGTTATTGATTGCTTGTCACACTCAGCTCCACAGGGACATCAAACTCGCAAATATCTTCATCGGTAAGACCCGCTTTTCGTGAACATTTGCTGCTGATCACTCAACTGCTTGTCTGCGCCCAGATGGGAAGGGTGACGGCAAAGGTGGGTGATGGTGACGTCATTCATGAAGGTCCTGACCATCAACTCATTCTGACTCCTTGAAAGTTGGTGACTTTGGTCTAGCTACGTCGAGCCTTGCCGCTGTCGATCCCTCGGACTTGTCCCCGCAAGTTGCTCACTCGGACTCAGATCTGACCCTAGGTGAGCGATATATCGGCCGTTATTCTCCTCGCACGACCTAACTTTCCTCGAGAGGTGGGAACGAAGCTGTACATTGCCCCCGAGGTTTCATCGCGGAAGAAGGGGCCCAGGAATCACAACAAGGCCGACCTGTACAGCTTGGGGGTAAGTCTGGATGCATCGTCTACCACTTTGCTCGGTCCTCATCGTGTATCAGATTGTATTTTTCGAGATGAACTACGCGTTCTCCACCGGATCTGAACGCATTGCGGTCATTGAGGACCTAAGGAAACCCGAAGTATACTTCCCTAGCGATTGGGATGCCCATCGCTCAAGGCAGAAACAAAGTAAGTGTTCCCGAGGCGGGTCTGTGCCCAGGAGCTGATAGTGGTTAGTTATCTCATGGCTCCTACATCACGATCCTGCGGAGCGGCCTAGCGCTTTGGAGCTCTCGCAGAGTTCGTTGTTGCCACCTCGTGTAGAAGATGAATATTTCAAGGGTGCTTTACGCATGATGTGTACGCTCTGTCGCTTTCTTAGAATCTCGTCCCACTAAATGTTATGTATAGCCAAGCAAGAGTCGCCGTATTACCAGAGCGTGCTCTCTGCGCTCTTCAATCAACCACCTAACCCATCGAGAAGTTTCTTATACGATCTTGAAGCCGAGGTCCCCGACCACGCTCACTTGAACACTATCGTCGAGGAAAGAATTTCAGCCATCTTCCGGCTTCACGGAGCCATCGATGTTGAACCGACTCTCATGGTTCCTGCCACGAGGCCTGAGGAGAACCAATCCCAGGTCATGTTCGTCGATCGACACGGAGACATTGTTTCCTTGTCGAACAATGCGCTAGTGCCGTTCGCGCGATTGGCTGCGAGGAATGCCGCGAAACGTATCAAGCGCTTCCACATCACGAATATCTATCGTCCAAAGTAGAGTCGATTCCTGCATTTGACGTTTTTCGCGTTGTTGAGACGTTTGTTTCTTTTTCATAGCCCTGTCCCTGGACATCCCAAAGTCACGAAAGCTGCCGTGTTGGATATCATTACTCCAGATTTTAAAAGTGGCATGGTAGCGGCGGGAGCGGAGTTGATGATACTTCTCAATGACTGTCTTCATAGCTTCCCGAATCTTCCAGAGAGTTACGAGATTCATATATCTCATTCCCGAAGTGAGTGCTTTCTCAAACTCGTCTCCGTTGTCTCAACCTTGTTTCAGTCGTGGAGCTAGCCTTGAGCCGAATCCCGGAAGAATCGCGACCTTCGGTCATTGATATCATGAACCAGTCGAAATCATCTTCGTCCCAGAAACGAGCAGCATTGTTGAAGAAAGGTCTTCTACGAAGCACGGCAGACGAACTGGAGGTCCTTGCTGAAGTTGACGAAGATATCGATGGACTCTTGACCAAGCTTGAGAGGATCTCTCCCTCTCTGACTACCGTAATGAAGCCACCCATCGAGGAAATCAAGCAGAGCATTCAGTTCGCGCTGTCGGCTGGTTTCACCGGATCTGTATATTTCCATCCTTTGATGTGGGGTGCGCATCATATGCATTTCAAAGATGGGTTCCGCTTGGAGGTCGTACGGCGTACGAGGCGTATGGACGTTCTCGCCGCTGCTGGTCGGTCAGTGCAGTGATCTCCCTGTTTTACTTTTGGTTTCAGATGCTTATCGATATGCCCAGATACGATAATTTGATTGCCCAATACTCGACCCCTAAATCGAAGAGCGATCCGATCTGTGCTTTCGCCGTGCAGATTGCCCTCGAGAAGATTACGGTTGCCCTTGCATCATTCCAAAGCACGTCCGTGAAAGCGTTGGTCAAAGAACAGCGATCGTTTGGATTCTGGAGTCCTCGAAGATGCGACGTATACATCATGTCGTATCAATCTGGGTACCTTCAAGATCGACTCGAGGTTGCGGCGTTGCTGTGGCAGAACAACATTAGTGCCGATATCATGTACGATACGACGCTTGTGGAGGCGGAGAATGAAGGTTACGTCGAGCTGTGTTCTCGTGAGGGAATTTTGTGAGTGTATGGTCAGTTTGAAAGGACGTACGACACTGACGCGTTTCGTAGATTCGCGGTGTACCCAAGACCACGGACTGCTCGCCGCGAACAAGTGGCGTTCAAGGTGAAGAGCATTCTCAAAGGAACGGAGTACGAAGGTGAAGGGTTTCGCGCATGTTACTCGCGCATTCTCGCTGAAACTTGACACTTAGTCACTCGTCAGGACCTTGTCAGTTGGTTGCATCAACAGATTGCTGAACAGACGCGTATCGATTCGTCTACATCGGGAACGGCCGGTTATCCCAACACCCTACAATCCACACTTTCTGGCAAAGATACCTCGGGTGCGAGCGAAGTTCAGTTGATTCTTCCCGTCGACACGAAGAAGCAGCGAAAGAATGTCAAACAGATCTTACTCGATAGAGGTGCGCGGGTGATTTCCTTGTACTGCAGCGGTTAACTCAGGATGTTGTTTTGCCCCCAGCTTATGAGCGAGGCGCGCATCTCAAGGCAGCAATACAGAATGGCGTTCCTATGCTCGTCATCGATGTGCCCAGCACTGTATTTGACAGCCTGATTAGGAGTTCGAATTGGATCCATGACGAGGATGCGTGGAAGGCGATCGTGGCGTCCATGCCAGCGTTGCAGACAGCGTATGCGTATCAGGTACGAGAAGCAGTTGCGAAAAGGAAGGCTGAAGGACATCCGTTTGTTGTATTGTATGCTACGCGAGAGGAGAGGATTCAGGTGCTCAATTTGACACAGGGCTTGTTCTAGTCTATGGTCGTATGTATGTATCTTTTTACTACGAGGACGAACTTTTGACGATACAAATGGATGTTACTGATTACGCACCTAATGAACGTACGATGTGCAGCATCATACAGTTGGTTGACATAGATTTTCTTATGACTGGATGGAGAAGGGTGCTGGGAAGAATACCATCGGAATATCGGCTGGTAGGATGGGCCGAATACACACCGACGTCAACGTTATCTTGCGTAACCCTACTACAGCAACAAGTTCAATTTTGGCCGGAATTCCAGATGCCTCCTGGACTCTCTTGGACCTTTCCCTTGATGAGCGCCGTCGATGATTCGTGAAGAAGGTCACGCACTCGTCCCCACAGCCAATTTTTTCCCGAAAAGTATTTTATGGTCCGATGAACTGAGGGTGTGCCTTCACATGGGTTTCAGCGAGCGGCTAAGGCGAGTTCTTGGCTTGATGTATCGCAACGTGTTTTCTGCCGTTTCATCCCTTAAAAGTCCGTGAGGAGAACAATGCAGGGAACACCCCGTAACGATGGCTCCCCTCCATCCACCTCTCGAAGACTCCAAGTTTACTCTCAACGCCTTGGGAGTGGCCGGTATATTCGGGGGTGAAGAAGCAATCTCGGCCATGTCAATGATTCCTCTTTATCAAGGTCGACGGTGGCTAGGATGGTACAATTCCCCCGGTAGTCTTGATGTTGCAAGACACTTTGGTCATCTTTCACAACAGTCGCCTTTCTGGCAGCACATATTCCCCTACACGTCAAAAACGCCAGCAGCTCTCTTTGGCTTCGACGGGCAGATGGGGCCTAAGTACATTGCTGCTCTCTCAGGGACGGAGATGCATACGGGTCACTTGGGACATCTATCGATGCAAAGATGCAGGGAGACGAAGGAGGTGATAGAGATAGAAGGAAGGAGAACGCTACCTGCCGATGTCGCGCTTATCGAGCTCAAGGAGGTCGACTATGACCACACAGTCCCACGGCTATCTTTCACCAATGCGCTACTCGCCATCTTCCCCATCGTTGTCAGCCTTTCCACCTGCATCATGTGTGCTCTGTGCTATGACTGGTACAGTTTCTCTGTCATTTCGGTCAGCATCATCGCGAGCGGTTTTGCAAGCATCGCTATCGGCGCTGGAGAGTTGTATCTTCAATCCGTCACGAAACCAGCTCCAGGAGCCCCTCCCGGGCATGGAGTTCTCTTACCGATGACCTCGGAGGATATCGCAGTTGTAATCAAAGGACCAGAGGCAGCTGTCAATGCAATTACGAAAGGCAAATTCGCATTGGATCTTGGCGGTCGATTCTTGCATCATGCCGTCGGCATATGCTCGCTCCTCCTCATCGTCGAGTTCTTGGTTCAGCTCCTTGTACTTCCCCAAGGAACGCTATTCGGCCAAACCATGTTTGTCACTTCTATCTGCGTATCATGGGGGTACAATTTCCACCTCTCTTCTTATCGAAAGGAAAAGCTTCAGGCCGATATCCTTTTTTCTAAGCTTGGGAACCCCGAGTTACGCAAGTTCCGGGCTGGAACGAGGACGACGATGGTCACCCTCCTCGCGGTGCTTCTTTTCGATGGGGTTGATAAGCCTCCCACGAAGGCTGTCAAGAAGGTCTTGTATACCTTCCTCCCAAACGGCACCCCAGTGTGGGAGATATGGAGGGAAAAGGTTACCCTCCAAATATGCGACAGGATGTCGTCGTACTTGCAAATGGATGAAGATGCGATCGGCCTCACGGACGACCAAAGGAAACTTTTGAATACCCTCCTTAATGATTCAAAAACAGCGTTTGCTGGTTTCTCCAAGCATTATTCAGATTTCTGACTACGTATTGCATGTTCCTTGCGATTGTTTTGTTGCGCATACTTATTGGACTGGCTCGCTCGTCTTCTGCGTCATGATACATATTGTTTTATACCTAGCTGACCTTCAAGATGAACGTAGATCGATGTCTAATCCTGCCATTATACGGTTCAGCGGACGGCCCGGTCGGTTAACGGAAATGAAATGTAATCTTTCATGTAGCTAGCTACGCTCGATACACGGAGGGAACTTGCTTGTCGATTGTTCCAATCACACGCAATGATATGTTGTAATTCGACAATAGTTGAACTTGTTGCCCCACTTGAACCGCAACGACTGTCAAGAATTATAAATTACCTCTCGACTCTTCACACTTATACTTAGTTTAATGTTCGGGTCCCTTCGCCTTTCCCCTCTGCGTCTTCATGGTTCCCCGCATCCATGTCCGAATTGGTGTGATCGTGTTATGTCATCAACTATAAACTGCATAGATTAGGTTTCTTCATATACTGCGAGCGACAGGTTTGCCCCTTTTCCAAGCTCTCAATGCTCCCGCCAACTCTCGATTACTTCAAGGTGATAATGTTGTCCACTGATATGTTGACAGGTTCGTCACGAAACAAGTGGACTGTTGTGGGCGAGGTCTATGTTCCGACAACGAAAAACGAACCATCCTCGAGTCGGGGACAACTATTTGCCGGATAACAAGTTTACAACCCTTGCTTACACCAGGAGGTTCGATACATCAATAATTCTCTTCCACTAATGTAGATCTCAACCTCGAGAACACGCTCACTAAGCCGACCACCCATCTCGCGCCTCTGATTTTCCCTGACCACTGGCAGCTTCGCCCGGCTTCATGCAAGTCAGCACGAACGTCTGACAAGTCCACGACCCCTTGAGCGGGGTCCTCTGCCCGCGCGAGACACTCGCGTCGATTGATGGCTGCGAAATGTGTCCCATGTAAACGTACGTGCTCGTGAAGAACACCTTGAGGAACCCAGAATCTTTAGTTCTCTCATCAGGAAGGTAAAACTCGATAGGGTCCGTGCCAAACCCGCCGTAGCCGAATGGGAATATAGAGGGCGTACCGTCGTCCGCACAACGTCTTAGCGGTGGGCGTCCCGTCGGGGACGGAGGAGTGTACCATGACTAGGAGGGAGTATTAGTTCGCCTGAGTCTCATTCAACTGAACTGGTTAGCAACACACACCTGAATGCTGTAGTCCGATGGGTCGAAGTAGAAGATGTAGGGGAATAGGTCGACGTCAGAGAAGTTTTCCAAGGTGAAGCAGTATTTGGCACGAAGGTTCGTGATCGTCGCTTCTTTTAACTCGATCCCCGAGATGGAGGAACTAGGTACGTCGAGAAGATCCTCACCGTCTGGAACGAACTCGGATCCATTCATTCCAATGCGGTGCAGTCGCACCTCGATTTTCCCGGAGAAGCTACCAGTACCATCGGAACGATAGAGGTAAGAGTTAAAGTTTCCAATTGCGTTCATGATTTCGTGCATGCGGTTCGGGTGTGCTTCAACATCTGTGCGACGACTGGAGAATGCCGGTATAAGTGGGTCGAGACGTTCGATTTCCCATGTTTCCGATCCGCTCCTCCGAATAGCAAGGTCTGCCGGTTCGTCAGCAGGAACGACCGTGTAGTTGACAGTCGATTCAACATGAGGTGAATGAACTTTCAACGTGGGATAGTTCCAGCTCGATATGATTGCGCTTGCGATAGTAACGCCTGAGTGGTAAGTGCGCTCGAGAGCACATTCAAACGCTCCAACGTTTTCCGCTTTCAGGACCAGAGTTTGTGTACCGGACCGGATAGTGAACTCTGTACCCACGACGACACCATGAATACTCCCAGCGGACACGTACAACCTATTGTCATGTTCGGTGACCTTGAAGGAGGTTTCCCCATTGACAATGGTGTTGACCGTGAACAGCAGTCTGTCCTTGTTTGCTCCTTGGCATTGAGGATGCTGCTTGCGGTCTTTGACTTGCAGGAGCTCGAATAATCGTGAGTAGCTCGTGTCGTGAACACTACAGCAGCGTAACGCTTCCACGAGAGCAGTGGTGAACAGACCCCCGGGTTGGTCCTTGCTGGAAGGGTCCTCGAGTGCAAACTCATTTGGGCGGCATGCAGCAAGGAGAACGTGAGACTCCATGGATTTGTATTCAAACCCATCGAGAATCGTTGTCTGAGCTGCGCGGGATCCTTCCTGGTCAGAGCCCCATATCTCTTGATCGAGATCTTTGGGTGGTATGACGAGTGGGGGTGGAATACACCTGGCGATTAGAGGTGAGAAGGAAGGTATTTCGGTCGATCGCGAGATCCCCCCTGAATGGCAACTGTCAAAGATGGCGATCTAGAAAGGGCGTGGGCGTGTCAAGATAAGAACGTTAGGAGGAAAGGCAGACATACGATGTTGTCACCTTTCGCATGAGCAAGTTTCCGCATCAATGCATCAATCGTGCGATCGGGGATGCCATGGATCTTGTTTCCATTAGCATCAACCATCTTCTCGTCATGCGGGCAGATAGTTTCGATCTTGTTCCCGTCCGACACCCAACCCTCGGGAGCATCTAGTCGACAGCCATGACCAGCATAAAAGAAAACCATCGCATCATTCCGCTTCACCTCATTGTTCTCAAGGAAGTGACGATTGAATTGAGATAATATCTCAGTTCGTGTCGCGTTCTCGTCGGCAAGGCACAGGATTTGTGAGGAGGGAACATTGAGGACATTGGTGAGATAGTTGATGAAACGTTTCGCATCGTTCTTGCAGCCTGAGAGGTTTTCGATAGAATCACTCTTGTACTCGTCGATCGCGACCACGAGAGCAAATATGCGTGGTCCCGATGGACCCTCATAGCGGCTGTTATTTCACATTCATCATTCGGCCTAATTCTGAGAGCACCGGATGGGAAGAAACTGACCTAATCCCTGCTCCAGAACTCATCGATCTTTACATCACAATCCCGAACATTAGAGACAGTCGCTTGCTACAACCATGACAATTCACTTAACTGTTGAGAAACTGACGTCGTTGATACCAATGATGCATTGCTGGTTGATGCCGCAGAGAGAGGTGGAGGAGCCAAAGTTTGAGGTTTTGATAACCTGCTCAGCTCGTTAGCCCGATCGCGACGACTTGACCAGTGGAAGTCGACTCAGACAGCTTGTTGAACCATGAAAGGCTCCTTTGGTGTCGCTTCATGAGAGGAGTTCGGACTCGGTGGTGGTACTAGTATGACTTACTGCGTTAGACCCTAGTTAGCCGAAATAAATGATGAGAGTGCAGTGCGTGGCAGTGGAAGTCTGGCCGTGATGGAGGGTGATGCATGATGATGCATCGGCCGTCGAGGCTGTTCTCGGTGGCGGACTAACGCTGTACTTCCCTTCTCACCATGACTCCGAAGCAACCGAAACGTAAGGACATTGTCAAAGAGGAAATCAAAGTGCATTTCATCAATCTGTCCCTCAGGCTACGCCTTCCTGTCGCCTTCTTGGAGTCACTGCTACCCGGCTCTAACCTCATGATCTTGTCAACGAACTCGTGGGCCTGTTCAGGCGGGACCACACCATCATTCTCTCCTTGCCGCATCTGTGATGGATAAGTAGAAGATAGAACCACGCCATGACATCCGACCATCCTTGGTGGAAGGCAGGCGAGAGGCTTACCAGCAAAGGAACATTAATATTAGACACCCCTGTCACCATGTCATCGTGTACCCGCCTTCGGGACTACCCCGATGGCATCTTATTTCAGGTTGTGAAGCTAAGATCCATTGACAACCTTGAGCTTGTCCGCAATCTGCGATGTCGCACTGCTCTTTGCTACCTGAAGCTGCCGGAAGCTCGCTATACGGAGATGCTGCGACGTATTGACTCGGATAAGTGATTCAGACTAGATGTACGGCCGAACTTCGTCGGCAGAAACCTTGTTTACAGTTGGGCTATTTGTTTGCTTGGGAAATGTGAACTGTGTCTCAGCTGCATGTACCCAATCACGAAGTGGTATTTAAGAAGTCCGTCCAGTCAAGGGATCGAAAATTACAAGTTCATGTGTAATATGAAGCTTTGAAGAATGGAGCGATCAGACCTTGGAAGCGGCGTGACCTATAATTTCAGGCATATGATACGGTGTAGCAGCAATGTGAATATACTCGTAGTACATATGATTTCAGTTCCGGGAAGTACTTACATGGCAATATCTAATGTTGCGGACATAATCTTCGATCATCACGAGTGTTACACTTGTACTGGGTAGGTCCAAGTGTGAACGCAAAGCCTGAGTCGAAGGTTCAAGTGTGAATACAAAGCTTAAGTCGAAGGTTCAAGTGGAGTCTAACTGAGGGGTGTCCTCGTTAGGTCTCAGCGTCCGTTCAAGAGTTGGACGGTAACTCGCAGAGAGATCAGGGGATCGAAGGGAAGATCAAGCTTAGATTGCGTA
>JBBPLD010000097.1:0-70472 GCA_038089555.1 Chalciporus chontae | reverse complement strand
TGCTATCCTCGCCAAGTTCAATTTCGCTGATGCAAAACCCGTATCAGCACCTCTCGATCCCAACATCCAGCTCTCCGAGTCTCAAAGCCCACAGACGACAAGCGAAGTCGCCAGGATGCACAACATCCCATATCGTCAGGCTACAGGATCACTGATCCACCTCGCAGCGGGTACGCGACCCGATATTGCCTTCGCCACCTCCTACGTCTGCCAATTTAATTCGAACCCTGGCTGGACCCATTGGGAAGCCGTCAAACGGATCTATCGGTATCTCGTCGGCACCAAGACTTGGACGCTGACATTCGGAACTCAGAACCGCGGTCTCGTCGGATACGTGGACGCGGACGGTGCTTCGCAAGAGCATCGTCACGCTATCACAGGCTTTGCTTTCCTCGTTGATGGGGGAGCAATCCTGTGGGGTTCAAGGAAACAAGAACTCATCACCCTCTCCACAGCCGAGTCGGAGTACGTCGCCGCTATGCATGCAGCCAAGGAAGCCATCTGGCTTCGCCGTCTCATCGGCGAGATGTTCCACCTGCTCCAGCAACCCACCATACTGTATGGAGACAATCAAGCAGCAATCGCGCTAACAAAGGATGGTAGTTTTCACGCTCGTACTAAACATATTGACATACGATATCATTTTATCCGTTTCACTGTCGAGCAAGGTCACATTCGTTTCCTCTATTGTCCCACTAATAGCATGGTGGCAGATACCCTTACTAAAGCTCTCCCAAGCGTCAAAGCTAAGCATTTCGCCTTCGAACTTGGACTACGCCCTTCCGCTTGAGGGGGAGTGTAGGAGTTATACAATACACGACATAGATTACATAATCACGTCGCACTACAGAATCATTTTCGTACGATACACACCTCAGTAACTGCTACTACAGTCTACTGAGTCCTACTGCGTATTACATTACCTTGTGTGGGCGCTTCCGTGTGCTACGTGTGCCTGCTATTCGAGGAGAAGAAGATGTTGATGTGGTCATGGTACACGAGTACTATGCTGAGAACAGGAAGAATCTGAATTCCCGCCAGTTCTTCGTTGTCGTTGTTTGTAGACGGGACACTTGTGACCCATTGGATGTTGACGAAGACGATGTTCGTGCCAGCGTGCAGACAGTGGTCAGGTAAGTATCGTGCTCAGTCAGACCAACACAATTGACGATAGCCTGTTAGGTGGTGCCTTTCCACCGCGTGGCAGTTGTCTTCTTACATATCTTTCTCGTTTGATGAGGCTCGTGAAATTGAGCAAGGCCTGTAAACCACGCAATGCTGTAATCCATAATCATCCATGCTTTCCTGACGCGTCATAACCAGTCCTTTGCCAAGGCAGTTGAAAGGGTTCGCTACTGAGCACAACTTGAGGCCAGATTGAGTTGTCGGCAGGATTACCTTCTGTCAGATCAACTTGCCAGGTCGTGCACGGACAGTCTACGGGTGCCGAGAATATGTTGAAATGAAATAAAAAATTTGTCTGTGTGAATCAGCGGCGAGAATTGCATATCCATACCGACCCATGGTGCATAAAATAGGTGAGCGCTCCGGAGGCGTTGTCACCATCCCTAAAATGTCGATCGTAACCTTCACCGTTTGTGCGAACCATGTGTCGCCAGTGGCAGGCCCGGGAATATTCGTTAACAGTTGAGTTCCTTGCCAATGTGATCAGCCATGACACCAGAGTTAACACCGAGTTGGACTGTACAGTTGAATTTGACGATGAGCTCATTGTGCAGGCCTATGAGACTGTGTTCTCCACCAATTTAATTGACGGCCAAGTGGCATGTCATGTTTCATCAGCGCTCCTACGAGCCATGGGAAGCTCGCACGAATATGTCCTTCTGAGTAAGTGCGTTTCAGAGGAGTCGAATTTCTGACCTGACAACGGACGGTCCTTATTCTCAGACGTGTTGCGCTATATCAACAGCAGCCTGTGCTTAGTCCATGTCAGCACGTCAGCCGACTTTTGGCGCCTACTGTATGCGTTGGCTTGCACTTTTAACGAGCACCAACTGGTCCTGCAATCCTTTGCACATGATCCGAGTTGCGATCTCGAGATGCCTGGCCTCGAGCGTGTTGTCTCTTGGGAGGAATTGACAGAGCGTGGCCGTTCAGATTTGACGTCAGCCCTTTGAGCGTGCAGAAAGTAACAATACTTTGAGACTGTACTTCGAACTTGTAATGCAGTTGCAATGCAAACTTGAAATCGAATTTTCAAAGCGAAGCAAAGGACAAAGTGACGATTCTGCGAACAATACGACGGACATACTGGCCACGATTGTTACACTACTGATTACCTCGCATCAGCCACTCCCAATTCTGTTGCTGTAGCTGAGACAACATAGAGAGTGCATTACGACGTGCTGTAACTGAATGTAGGAAGATCAGCTCTGTAGGGCGATCCTCCACGATGTATTCTGCGAAGCATGTAAAGAAACCCCCCCCCCCCCAAAAAAAAAGAAAAAAGAAACGCACGAACAATATCCTCCAATGCTATTGTCGTCCCCTGTGGGCGGTCAACTATAATCCCTCCTTTGGGAATGCGAAGAATGTTTTGAACGAAGTAGAAAAGACCCTCCTCATATGTAAACGCGACAGGCGACACTTTCGGATAGGTGACTGAACGCAGTGGTCAATTCTGGCAGGAGGAAAAAAAAAGAGGAAGACTTACTTAGAATACGGCTCTCCATGCTTTGCAGTTCGCAGGTTGCTTCATGGGTGATCGTGGACGTCCCACTGATCAGTCGTCCGAGTCTGTGAAATAAAACCCTCCCCTCCCCCCTTTTTTTTCAAGGGAGGGAGATCATCGATCAAGCTCAATCACAGAGGCGAGACTCCGCGCAGCAGCAATTTTCAACACAGGGACTCAGCCTTTGACTCTGTCGTGTTAGCACCACATGCCGAGGTGGCGACATCGATCATGATCGAGTGACAGTCCCACGTCGGTCTTGCTGCGGATGTGGGCTAGGTCTGTGGCAAAAGTCCAATTCCGCCCTCAGAAAATTTTCGGTGACTGTGTCTTCTTTAAGCTCAGAGCGCTTGCTCGCGGTATAAAGTAACGCACCTCTGTCATGAGAGAAAATGGGCTGTACACTTGGAAAACCCTCTGGACGCACCATGTCTTCTGCCGACGACCTCCGTAACTCGTTGATGTGCTCCGGCACTTATCTGGGCGATCCTTCGTTGCCGTCAAGCGTGCGATGGGTACGACAGGGGCGAAAATACAACCTGTGCACCATCGATGCCAATGACACTGACCCTGTCTCTGTGCTGCTTTCCGTCGTTGTAAAAATCAGCGAGGACGGATTTTGGCTCACAAGGTAAAGTATCTTGAATGCCGGTCTACCTTTCAAGTTCCTCACCCAAACTTTCCAGTGATGCTTCTTGGACCCAACCAACAGAGGCCGCGCCCACTCTGGCGGACGTGAAAGGAACCTGTGTTGGTGTCAGGCCTAGCGAACCTACCTTCTCACTCGACTTTGTCACTGTGCTCGACAACGTCCGTCGCTTGCTTGACGATATCGCGACGGAAGGTAGAGTAAGGCGTGGGTTCGTCCCTGCAGATGAGGGGAATATGGGCGAGTTGAAGTTCCGCCATGTCTTCTTTCAGGTATGTATATGAGCTATCTGTCACTCGCTGGCTGTTGTTGACAGCAACTTAGGCTAGAGACTCCACGGAAGACTATGCTGCGGACGACCCCATTCGCACTTGGCCAACACATTCGATGGCGGCCAAAGATGCTCTGGAGGAAATCATCGCGAACCGTGCACATGCTATCTGTCCTCTGCATGCATACGACGCTGCTGGCAGGCTCATCCCACCCCAACTGTACCACGCGCGCCTTCCCGGTGCCACGGCGCATATTCATTTTATGTTGTCTCACACATCCTTTAGAAATTACAACAACTTCACTGCAGACGTCCATTCCATCCGCGTAATCCATCCCGCTTCACCCTCCACTACGCCAGCAAAACGTGTTCCTGCCAAAGCCTTTGAAGACCCGTTGCTATCCCTCAAGGGAAAACGCGCCAGAAAGTGAACGCTGTCATCTGCTGAATTGTTTCACGCTGTATCCTTCGTGTCCTTCTCGAGTTCTGCAGTGTCATCTGTGATTCCTGTTTGTGTTAATAATAGGTTGTCGCACCCTCCTGATCCTCGGAGTTGTGCATCACATTAAAAGTAAATTAGTTGTTCTAATCCTTCGAGTACACAATGGCCGTAATTTCTGTTCTGCTCCTTGACCTATATGTTACAGGCAAATCACTGTCATGCTCGGCACTGCCGTTCTCGTGGTGATCCTTGTCTTGCCATCCATGAGAACTTCTGTGTCGCTGACGAGCATGACTGACGATCACAACCGAGGTGGTGTGATTCTGGTTGAGAACTGAACATGTGACCTAGAACGCGAGCAAGGTCTCTGCCGACGCAGGCGGCATTTCCCTAGTATAGATGTGTGTACAATACATGGTGTCGTTGAAGGTCCGTCTCTTCATGTGCGAAAAAAATGTAAAGCATCGATGCTTGGACCCAAAGTTTGGTCCAAGAGGCATCCCAAATATCCCATCAAGTTCAAGGTGAGGTAACGCTCTGTTCCTCGCCCCGATTACTGCTCCTGCTTCTGATTCTGTCCCAGCTGCTTGTTAAAGGCGAAGGCGCTAGTCGAGCTACTAGATGCATTGAACCCGAATGCACTGGGTGTAGCATTCGTAGGTTTACCGAAAATCGACTGCGTTTGATCCCCGCTGGTGGATGGGATAGAAGGCTGACCGAACACTGATCCAGTCGAGCCTGACGAACCACCAAAGGGGAAGGGGGACGCAAGCTTCGACGACGCACCAGCGAATGAGGTGGTCGTGTCATCCTTCTTTCCGAATGGCAATGATGAGGAGCTCGAGCCGAATGTGGCATTTGGGAAGGCGGTTGGCGGTTGAGCAGCAGCTCCGGCCCCACCGAACGGTGAAGGCTTTGATGCGTCAGCACCGTTGGTCGAGAAAGATATTGGCTTGGAGCCCTCTCCAACACCGCCAAACACAGATGCAGGCTTGCTTTCTGCAGCGCCGCCGAAAGCGAACTTCGGCTTTGATCCCTCTGTGGAGCCCCCGAAACTGAGGGTCGACTTCGAAGATCCTCCATCACTACCAAATACGGATGCATGCTTGGAGTTATCAGTGATGCCACCGAACGCAAAAGTTGGTTTTGAACTTTCCGCGGAGGCACCAAATAGCGATGTAAGCTTGGTATTATCTCCTCCCGATACAGAGGCGAGTTGAGCGGTCTCCGGTGTGGCACTGAATGCACCAAACACAGACGCAGGCTTAGGTCCTTCTGCACCAGCACCAAATAGTGGTGTTGGCTTGGATCCCACGGTGGCATTTGACCCGGAGTCAACACCGCCAAACGAAAATGCGGACGTCGGAACGGCACCAGAGGCAGGGGGACCAGCTGCCGTAGTGGAAAATATGTTGTTTGGCGCGGTAACGCTGCCAAATGCGGACGCGGGTTTGGGTACGGAGCTTGAGGCATCGGTACCTGCAACTGGCGGTTTTCCAAAGATACTTGCCCCCGAGGTTGAGTGTGGAGCAAACGCTGAGCCACCAAATGCAGAGGAAGCTCCTCCAAAGGGCGAAGGTTTGACAATTTCGTCCTTCGGGCCAGCCGTGCTAACAAAGACAGACGGTGATGACTCTGGCTTCTTGGATTCGTTCGCAACCGCAGGCGCAGATGCTGAAGCACTGTTAGTCGAAGCCGTTGGCGTCTGACCGAAATTGAATGGTGTCAATTTCGTCTGGGAAGTAGCACTGGGGGAGAGCGTGGAAGCAGAGGTGAATGGCGATGGAGTAGCAGAAGGCGCGCCAAATGCGAATTTGGGTACAGAGGGTGCAGAGAATGTCGCGGGTGCTGCAGGCGGTGCTGCAGAAGGTGCTGGGGTAGGGGGGGCGGCCGAAAATGAGAACATCGGTGCCGAAGGCTTAGTAACTTCGGAAGACGGCGCGGCGGATGAAGGAGCTGGTGTCCCTGCCTTAACAGCCGCAGGCGTGGAGCCAAAGCTGAAGGAAGGGGGAGCAGAGTTGTTGTGGCCGGTACCAAAGATCGTGGGAGCGGCCGTGGTGGGCGCGGAATTGGAGGGTTGGGGATCTGACTTTCCAAGTGAAAACATGGAGGGCATTGGGGCACTGCTGGTTAAGGAGGGTTGGGGCTGAGTCGTGGTAAGAGGAGCGGAAGACGATGGAGCAGAACTGGTTTTTCCGAAGAAATTCGGTATGGAAGAAGGAGCTGCAGTGGGTGGGGCTGAAGGCGCGGATGATGGTATTTGGGGTGATTTCGTGAACGAAAAGGTTGTTGTGGAAGGCGTAGGACCAGAAGTTGTTGTCGGGGCAGTCGATGTACCGGTGAAGAGCGGCGGTGCAGCGGAGGGGGCCGATGAGAAGCCGGTGGAGTTGGTGGAAGTGGATGCCTTGCTTGGCTCGCTAGTGCTGGGAGTCGGCGCAAAGGTGAAGGTCGAAGTGGCAGTATGCTTGCTCTGTGGGGTGGTATCATCTGACTTCCCTGAAACAGGGGCGGACGGTGCAGGGGTAAGTGTGATGGTAGGAACAGGCATCGGCTTGAACCCAAGCTCAGGGGCAGTGGTATTAGTTGGTAATTCGGAGGGCTTTGGCGTCTGAGTCTTTTTCTGCTCTTCCAGCTTCGCGCGTATCCTAGCCATTGCCTCCGCCTCTCGATCCTGTTTCTCCCATTTCGAAAAGCCGCGGAAGCCGGGCCGTGTTGGACTATCAGCAATGCCCGGGAGTATTGGCGAGACCATGGTGCTGGAAGATGCGACACGACGACCCAGGGTGGGCTGTGGCTGCACCTGCTCGAAAGGATTGATGCGTATGGATGCACCAGTGGACATGGATTGACGGAATGGACGACGAGCAGGACTACCTTTTACGGAATCCCACAAGAGGGTTTTCCCGGTTTTTGTAGGAGACTCGGGGACATCGGGAGTCCTGGTGCCACTCGAGCCCCTTGGGGCATCTTGCCACGCCAAATCCTGTCTCTCCTCCGCTTGTTTGTATTGTGCCTCCGTCATCCATGTCTCTACATAGATCTCTAGCGCAGCCGAGCGATCCGGATGCTGGGAATCCTGAGGCTACATCGTACGTCAGACACATAAACTCCCCGTTTGCGAGGTACTTACCATGCTGTACTTGTTCCGAGCCTTTTTAACCAGAGCCAGGCGCAACCGTTCGCCTTTCTCGTCGACCTTGTACTGAATACCATCGCCCTCCCACTCGTCACCAATCATGCGGCCACCGCACAGGGGGTCCCTGGATACACGAGGATCCTCCGCCGATACCTCGCTGGCCTCATCAGTCCCAGCTTTCTTGCCTTTCTTCTTCTTGGAATTACGCTTGGCATGGATTCGAGAAGTCTCGGATGCATCGCCGTCACCGTCGCTCTCAGGCGCCTCAAACTCGCGGTCGCGCTTGTGCCCTCTCGTCAGTAGCCCCGATTGTCTCCGTGAGATGGTTCGACGTTTGCGGTGATGCAACGCCTTTCCGTTCTGGGCGTCCTCTTCGTCGTCACCTCCAAATGTAGACCCTGCCTCTGCCCGATCACGTTTCTTGCCACGTGCCACAGATCTAAGTTCAGTGACTTCATCTTCGTCGATGGCTTCCATTGCTTCATCAGCAAGCTCGTGGCCTTCATCCTGAGAGTCATTGACGCGATCGAAGCCCTCTCGGCCGTCCGTGTCTACATAGCTGCCTACCACCTGTCGGCCAAGGTTGGTGTACTGCGCATACCAGTCCGCTTGATCGTCGCCGTCGATAAGCTCGTCACCGTCTATGCGAGATTTTTTCATGGTCTCGTGTTCGTTATCACTTTCATCTGCCAGAGACCGTTTTCTGGATTCTTCATGAGCACGGGCGTCTAAGAAAAGCTCCTTCCTGCTCGCACGACGGCCGGTAGGCCTCCTGACACGAGGCTGTTCTTGAACGACCTCTCGAGGGCGAGGATTAGGATTATATCGGTCGGCAAAATTCAGGGGATTGCCATCTTGGCGCTTGTTCTCATACACGAGAGCGCGTTTTGCTGGGAGATACTGATCACGGAGTGGGGCAGCTACACGCGATGTGGGCGTAATACGAGAATAAAGGTGACGATGTGACATGATATGATGAGATTGACCACGTTTCATCTTAAGACGTGTTAATTGACTCACCGGTTTCGGGAATCCGTCTCCTGAGGGCATGCGCGTCTTTTTGTGCATAGGTCCGATGATCAATAACCGGTGGAAGATGGTCCGAGACCTGATTGGTTGTCTTGTTTCGCTCTTGGGCCTCGCGTTCGACGCGCACACGTCTAGCTGCGGCATAAGCTACAGCAAATGGGCGACAGTCCGAGTCAGGGATTCCGTGCTTTCTACGCATCGCTCTGGAAGACTATCAGAAGTGAATACAAGAGAAAATAGATTCAACATACTTTCTGGATGCCAACTCGCGACGCCGTCTGAAGTGTTCGATACCACGCACCAACATGGTCCATGCTAGCAAACCGAAACCCAAGAGTACGACCGACTTGAAAACGAAATAGTAGCGAGAAAAGGTTGCGAAAAGGCCATATTCTGGTCTTTGCAAGATGGGACCACCAAGGATGTCTGCTTGCTCGTCGGGCAAGGCCATCTTGAAAGTAAGTGGTCGAGTGAGCTTGAATGGCTGTACACAAAGAACAAGGCAAACCGTCTTCGGCTGGGCGGAGATCAAAAAGTTAAATCGGAGCGGAGGATATGTTTTGAGAGTTGTTGCCTCATTTTCTTCTTGTCGACCACCAGCATGCGCGTTCACAGCGAGACGGTCTCAGTGAGCTGCTCGCCGTTGCCTTCGCGCTGTGGACGACGGAAATGCGTTCTTCAAACCTCCCCACTCGCCGTTGCCTAGGGACACAGCTCACAGTGCTTTCGTTTCTTACTGGTGATAGTGGCAGATGGAGTTTGCTTGGTCCACGCTTGAATGTCTATGTGTACCTTTTGCGCAGTTTCTGTGGACATTCGAGTACTAAATCGATGCGAACATATTGCTATTCTCTCTGGAACTTACAAGTAGACGGATGAAAAATTGTACATAATGAGCTCTGACACATTCCGATCGTGTGAGAAACGTCGTTTACTTGCACGGCTTTTATACGACCCGCCACAAGTTTGAACGCAGCCGACCTGACACGTCTTCTCTTCCTAACACATCCATCCTCCCCTCCCCTCCCAAATCCTCGCCATGTCCAAGGTTATCACGTTTAATGAGCTTCAGGCCAACACCTCTAAGCAAAGTCTCTACATTGCCATTCACGGCAAGGGTGCGATTCTTCTCTCACCATCCACACAACTTGAAAATTGACCCGGCCACCAAAATAGTGTACAACGTGACCAAGTTCATCGACGAGGTATGCCTCTATTGCACAAAGGCGTGTTCTGGTGCTTATCGGCCATTTACTACAGCACCCAGGCGGTGACGAAGTAATCATCAGCGAGGCAGGTGAGTATCTTTGGCTATCTCTGTCGCCGCGCCTCCAACTACCATTCATCTACAGGCAAGGACGCTACAGAGGCTTTCGAGGATGTTGGTCACTCTGACGAAGCCCGTGCCCTGCTTCCTGGCCTCTTGGTTGGCGAGCTCGAGGAAGGCGCCGTAAGCACAGGACCATATTTCTAACGAATCAACATCGAACTCACTATGTATCTTATCCCCCAGGCTCCTTCCCGGTCGAAAAAGGCCTCCGCAAACCCAGCAGTCAGCAACGCAGTTGAGACGGGTTCTAGGTGCGTCATTTTCTCTCGGTTGGGCTTTCCGTCATTGACCAGCATGCTTTAGTTTGATGTACTTCGCCCCCCTTGCTCTCCTTGGTGCCTACTTTGGATGGCGTTTCTACGGCGCATGACGCGCTTATGGAAACTTCTGGCCGGAACATACTAACTTGACATTGGCTGTCAGGTCTCCTCCTTATTGCTCACCATAGTTTACACCGTCACCTGTGTTCCTCGATATCTCATGTTAGATATAGAGTTTTCTCTCAGACTCACTGAAGGGTCGATCCTTCGACGATTTTGGCCTTCGAATTTCCCCTTATCATGTGAAACATGTCAACCGGGATTCGCTCACCGGTTACTTGCAATGAGACTAACTGTACAAGCGGACAAGCCGAGTCATGGTGTTATACACAGGTGATAAGCCGAACCCCGACACACTCGACACACTTACGCGTTTGTTATCTTTTTTTCGAGCCTTTCGTCCTCAAGCTGAAGTTATCAGTCAGCGATCAACGTAACGTGTGCATCTAAGACGTACCACATATTCCCAAGACCGGTCCCCATGCTACATGAGAGGTACTTTATGTGAACAGTCCAAGTCAAGAATATTTCACTCTTACCGTTCTCATTTCAGCCGTTGCTGCACGTTGGGCATTGGTTAATGCCGCTGTGGCAATCAGGACACCAATCGTAAGTCCCTGAGCCCACAGACGAACTTGCACGACCTAGCCAAAACAAAAGCGGAATGAATGGTACCGTATACATCACACGAGTCACAGTCCCTTTTTTTACCTTCTGTGGCATGGTCAACAAGCTACCGTAAGAAAAAAACGCCGCGTACGTCAGTCGATCGCTTCATGAAACTCATCGGGAAGATGTGAAACAACGCACGGATCACGCATAATGACACTTCCAGCGATCGCCATCGTCGTCGCCCAACTTCCCATGACGACGCTAAGCTGATGTTTCGCTGCCCACTCTGCCGCCCTTTCTTTGGTGCTCAGAGAGGCCCATCTCTCCAGATCGGCGTGTCGACGTTTTTCAAATTCTGTTTTGCCTATTCCAGACCTGGGAAGACACGAGGAATCGGTTATGTTACTTGGATTTGACCCCTTTCGTTCGGTTGGACGAACCAATGTTTGCGGTCAAATTCCACGCTCCTTTTCTCCGCCATGACAGTGACAAGCGGAGCAACGAGAACGACACCACCGAGTACCTTCAACGGGAAGGGCAAGGTGCGATAATAGTTCGACCTCTTGTTTAGGAGGAAGAACGTGGGGGCGGCGATCCCGGACCCAATGAGCCCGCCTTCGAGGGCCCCTCGGGTTGTCACCGCACGATGTTGTTTCACTTCGTCGTCGGAGAGGTTGACCTACGTATCTTTGGATGAGATTTGGTCGACATCAAATGGTAGTGATATTCACCTTCATGGCTATTGAAGACGAGGCGTCGCGTTCATGACGCAATATAGTACTATCATGCCCCGACTTCCGAACTGAACACCTGATAGTATCTGCGTATTCATTCGACAAAGTGGCCTACCTACGTACATGGCATCGTGACTACATGTTAAACTATCTACTTGAAATGAACTGCGCCCGTAAAAATCGTGATATAACACTCCGCAATGAAAAAAATCTGCACACGCGAGCAATGATTGGATGGAGGACGGCGATGAGCAACTGACCACCGCACTCGACTCAGAAATGATCCACTGTGAACGTCCATTTTCCTTCCTTCACATAAAAGCTCTCGAAATGAGTGTCCTTCATCGACTTCAGCCGTTTGAGATGTTTGACTGCAACAGGAGCTTGTTCGTCCTTGATAGGCTCTCTCGTCGCCTTGTCCAGAGCCCAGCATCGTTGTAGTATGATCTTGGCTTTGACATTCAGACCTGTCCCAGGTGTAGGTTTGTCTGTCTCGTCTCCGTCGGGATAAACGCTACATTCTTTGTCGTCAAACCGCACTAGCTCGCCCAGGAGCGCACCAAGCTTGGGCAGGCCAGTAAGGTCGACCGGCTCGAGAAAATGGATCTCTCCGTATCCGACGCGACCGACAACCAAGCCCTCGAAAGTGGAAAGCTCCTCGTGGCCGTATGTCTTCAATTTGGCTAGCTCGGGTTTTACCCAGTAATCACCATGCTGGAGAGGAGCAGGGGAAGAAGTGGATTCGGTGCCGAGGGCAACCTTGGGTGACGACGGCTGCCCCAGAGAGAGGGTGCTATGTGCGGTGAATCGACCTGGTGCCTTGCGAGCGGGTGACTGAGTAGGCTGCAATGGTTTTTCCGGAGATGGAAGGGTGGCTTCTTTTTCTTTCGCAATGTCCTTTTCTCTCGAAGCTTGACCCAGCGCAGCGTTGAAGGTGATTTTATGGGGACTACCACGTAAACCCGGCGATGCCGCCCTGGTAAACAAGTCAGAAGCCTCAACTTTCTTATCCAGAACCAGCTTCTTGACGCTTTGTCTTCCACCACTACCCAACGCAGGACTCGCACTGCGCCCCAAGAGGACTTCAGGACCCTCGATGCGACTGGTTGAGAGCGATCCCGGCTTGCCATTTGAAAATGAGAGATTCTGGCCGGGAACACCAAGTGTGGAAGATGAAGCAGATGCTCCGAAGCCTCGGAGCTTCGAGCTTGCCGGGGTGTAGTTAAGCGGAAAGCGTGTCACAGGAGAGCGGGGAGGAGTATCTACGAAAAATCCCACTTTCTTCTTCTGTTGTTGGTCGATGGAGACAGCACGAGGGCCAGGTGGAAGCATGGAAAAAATAGGAAGATTGCTGGCTATAGGCTCGGCGATGGAGGCGGTAAGGATGCCTGGTGCGGTCGTCGAGGCACCTAGAGTGCTGCCACCGAACAACGAGTTGCCGAGGCCTCCCGAGGATGGTGTCGTGGTGATGACAGGAACCGTTGGTTTCGGTTGGCCAAACAACGAACCACCAAAAGCGCTTGTGCCTTGCATGGCCGGTTGCTGGCTTGCCGGTTGCCCGAAGAAGGTGGACTGAGTTCCAGTCCCGCTACTCGTGTTTGGTTGACCAAAAGTACCGCCAAAAAGGCCAGTGCCGGTGGCCGGTTTCGGCGCTCCGAAAAGACCTGTCTGGCCAGGCTGTTGCGTCTGGGTCTGTTGCGCACCGCCGAACAAGCCTCCACCGCCCGTTGTGCTACCAAATAATCCACCAGAAGAAGGCTGCGTGGTGGTGCCACCAAACACTACGAAAACGCTATTCACTACGATGCATGGTTAAGGACTATCGAACACTCACGACCGCTAGTTTGCTGTGGCTGAGGTTGCTGAGGTTGTTGCGCTTGACCAAACAGGCCTGTACCAGCACTTGGAGTCGCTCCAAACAGACCTGTTGTCGGCTGAGCTGGCTGGCCCGGCTGCTGACCAAACAGGCCAGTGCCAAAGCCGGTCGTCGTGGTGCCTGCTGGTTGAGGAGGTTGTCCAAAGACGGAGGGCTTCGGGGCACCTGAGGAAAGGCTCAGTAGACGAAAATTTGTTGAAACCGCCTATCGTACCGAAAGCTGGTGTCGTCTGAGTTGGTTGCTGCTGCGGTTGGCCAAAGAAACCGGTGCCAGGGGCAGGTTGACCAGCAGGTTGACCAAAAGTACCCGTACCACCGAATGTGCTGCCGGCAGCTGCGAAAGCGGTTGGGTGAGATATGAACAACTACAGACCACATTATCAGCATACCTGGTTGACCGAAAGTTGTGCTCCCAAAGCCAGTGGCAGGTTTAGGTTGTTGTCCAAATGTACTAGGACCACCAAAAATACTAGGACCCGTACCCGCAGCTGGCTGCTGCTGTTGCGTTTGTTGTTGCGGTTGTCCAAAGGCACCGAATCCAGAAGGCTGTTGTTGCTGAGGCTGCCCGAACGCAGAACCACCACCAAAGATGCTAGTCCCCGTGCCTGTGCCAGTAGGTGGCTGAGCTGGTTGGCTGAATGTCCCAAAGCCGGCCACAGTGGGCTGGGCCGCAGGCGTCCCGAATGCACCCGTCGTCCCACCGCCAAACATAGAGCCAGTTGCTGGTTGTTGGGCTGCAGCAGGTGCACCAAACAGATTGGTCGTCTGTGCTGTCGGAGCTCCAAAGGACGTTTGAGTAAATGCACCAGCTGTCTTGCGATTTTGTTGGTAATCCTGCATGCGCAATTCCTGGTTCACGGCAGTCAGTAACTGCCAGACCGGTGGTGGATAAAATAAAGTGAGACACCTCTAATGATGTACCCCTATACGCTGGTGTGGCTGTTATTGTTTGATATTGAAGCATTCCAGAACCTGGACTTGTAGGATCCTTTTCGCTGTAGATAGAATACGCTGGTGTGGAGGTTCCCGTCGTCACGGGTGGCGGGTTGGTATCGGTGCTAGTTGCTAATAAAGGGGATAAGACATGACAGTCTTTCGTGAAAAAAGATCCAGCGTACTTGAGGGAGTGGCACCGAATGTCGTTGGAGGTTTTTGCTGCCCAAAAAGCGACCCACCCCCACCGAAAGCGCCACCTGCAGCTGAAGGGGTAGATCCGAAGACGCTCGCTCCAGAGGAGGGAGCAGCAGTCGTCCCGCCGAATGCACTCCCACCCCCGCCGAATGCAGACGTACCACCTCCAAATGAACCAAATCCAGTGGGTGGTTTAGGGGCGCCAAAGGCAGAAGTGCTGGTGGATGCATTGTTTTGACCAAATGCACCTGACAAGTTTTTGGGGTGTATCAGCGGCAAGATCGCACAAAGAGTGAAAGATAGTAAAACTCACCAAAGGTCGATGATCCAGTGGTGTTTCCAAACATTGGATTTGCTGCTGGCTGCTGTTGCTGGCCAAAAGCGTTGGTGGAGCCAAAAGCTGTAGACGTTGGTTTATATGCGTGTTGGAAAAGAACAAGCCTGGAAATGACTTACCTCCTCCGGTTCCGAAAGTGTTAGGTTGGCCAAAAGCGGCACCCTGTGTCTGCTGTTGGTTTTGCTGAGGATTACCCCAAGAAGACTGCACGGTGCCCGACCCGAACATCGCGTTGTGAGTGAAAGATAATATGAGCTCGTCGTCGTCGCTGCCGACCTCGAAGGGACCTGCTAGACTAGGAAGCGGTATTTCAATATTTAGAACCCCGACGATGCGTGTATATGGTATATGACTCTCACGGTCATTATCCACCGAAAAATTGGACGGTCAAGGTAGCAGGTGCAGGTGTGAGACGATGCCGGGCAGGTCGAACAAGCAGAAGCGAGGGCCAACGTTTAACACCCTAGAACGTGAAGAATCGTTTAGAAACCCTCCAAAAAACGCGTCCACCTACCCGATCCTCAACGAGTTCGTCACACCCCACATCGAGTCCTTCAACGCTCTCTTCGACGATTCTGGCCTGCCAAGGGGAGATGGCGACGGGAAGGGATTGCTATCTGTCGGTCTCAGGGAAATAGGGGAACGCGTTGTGTTTGACGGTACTGGGCAAGTTGGAACGGAGAGCGGTCAGACGGGGTGGGGTAATCGTCTCAGCAGTGAGTGAATCACGCCTAGACAAGTGATCCACCTCGTAATTTGCTACACATATAGTATGGATTGAGGAGGCCTCAATAGCGCCTCCAAGAGTCCCAGATCGCGATACCTGGAGCACAGAACGAAGAGTATACCCCTCAGAGGTATCCGTTCCTCTTTACTCCTTCTCATTTGGATTCCCATACCACCTTGTTAGGCCCGTGAACGGCTTACCTCATATAGAGGCCGTATGCAGGCCAAGGTCTGCTGGAAAATCAATGGGGATGCACACCCTGACCAATGTGTCATGCGGGACTGTGGCCTTGTCCCAATTATGGTCCGAGTACGTTTCGTATTTCGACTCTTGAGGATCTGATGTCTAATCTACTTGCAGTCTATCCGATGTAATTTACGCGGCCTAACCTCGTCCGAGCTGGTTCGGCGACACGAAGAGCCAGAAGAATTCGGCGGATACTTTATCATCAACGGAAACGAGAGGCTTATCCGCTACCTTATTCTCCCTCGTCGCAATCATGTCATCTCGCTCCTCCGCCCTTCTTTCACTAACAGGGGTCCGTCGTATACCCAGTATGCTGTCCAGATTCGCTGCGCTCGAGCCGACCAGTCCAGCGTTACCAATACCCTTCACTACCTTTCCAACGGAAGTGCCATGCTACGCTTCAGTTGGCGAAAACAGGAATACGTCATCCCAATCATGTTGATCCTCAAGGCACTCATAGGTGCTTCCGACAGAGAAATATTTGAACATGTCATGATGCAGGATTATGAAAACACGTTCTTGACCGATCGCGTGGAACTGCTCCTTCGCAGCTTCAAAATGTATAGTCTCTACACAGGGGACCAGTGCCTCGAATATTTGGGTGACAAATTCCGTGTTGTATTGGGCATGCCAGAAGATTGGACCAATCAGGCACTAGGCGCATGGTTAATCCAGAAGATGGCCCTAGTCCATCTTGAAGAGCCTCGCGATAAATTCCGGATGCTGGTGTAAGGTTTCCATTTTTGATACAGAATATAGATACTCGCTCACCCAGGATCAGTTTCATGTTGCGGAACCTCTATGCACTAGTATCTGGATCATGTTGTGCGGACAACCCCGACTCTCCGCAGCACCAAGAGGTCCTATTACCTGGATATTTATATGGCATGATTATCAAGGAACGTCTCGAGGAAGCTCTCAACCAAGTTCGTAATCAGATTGCTACGGACGTTCGCAGAGCTGAGCCCCCACCCGATTTCTTGGACAGTGGGTTTTTCCATGAGTTCCTCAATCCTTTGCGGCTAATACTCCGGCTTAGAGCGCTATATCACGAAAGTTATTCAAAAGGTTAATTGGGATATCGGTTCAAGGATGGCAAACTTCCTTGCTACAGGGAATCTGATTTCCCCTTCTGGTCTCGATTTACAACAAGCATCGGGTTTCACAGTCGTCGCAGAAAAGCTTAACTGGTTGCGTTATATTAGCCATTTCAGATGCATACATCGCGGTGCCTTCTTCGCCGAGCTCAAAACGACTACTGTTCGAAAGCTTCTCCCAGAAGCATGGGGTGAGCGCGAGAATCTCTGTTATGCCTCCCGATGTTTATCTCGACCAGGTTTCCTCTGTCCGGTGCACACCCCTGATGGTACTCCTTGTGGTCTCCTGAACCACCTTTCTCGCACGTGTCGCATTGTCACTACCCCCCTCGCAGTTTCCCACCTCCCCGCGCTCCTTGCTGCACACGGCATGACCCAGGCCTTTTCTTCCTCTGTGGATGGTCGCAAAAGCTTGTGTGTCCAGCTCGACGGCCGCGTTATTGGATGGGCTCGACCTAGTATTGCGAAGCAGCTTGGGGAGAACTTGAGGATATGGAAGACAGAGGGGATCCACAAAGTGCCCATTGATCTCGAAATTGGGTTCGTACCCGAGTCAAAAGGAGGACAATATCCAGGTTTGTTTTTGTTTTCATCGAGAGCGCGGATGATGCGGCCTGTCAAGTTTTTGGCCAATGGGAGGGACGATCAAATAGGGTCATTTGAACAGGTTTATATGAACATTGCGGTGAAACCCGATGAGACCGAACCCGGGGTAACAACGCATGCGGAACACGCCCCGACGAATTTCCTCTCCATCCTTGCGAACCTGACGCCTTTCTCTGATTTCAACCAAGTGGGTCATGTGTTTCAGAGATCCGAGCATTAACTAAACACCCTGATAGAGTCCTCGTAATATCTACCAATGTCAGGTTGGTACCCTTCTATACGGGAGTTTCTGGTGATGTTGACGGTTGATTCAGATGGGCAAACAAACTATGGGCACGCCTTCCACCGCTCTCCAACACCGGACAGACAACAAGCTATACCGACTCCAAACTGGCCAAAGCCCTGTCGTTCGACCCCGGTTACACAACACTTACGCCATGGACGCCTTCCCCAACGGTACCAACGCCATCGTTGCCGTTATCTCCTACACAGGGTATGATATGGAAGATGCTATGATTCTCAACAAATCCTCTCACGAACGCGGCTTCGCTTATGGGACTGTGTACAAGTCTCAGATCATCGACCTCAAGGACATGCGTGGCGCTTCTAAGTCGAATTCTGCAGCTACGCTTCACTTTGGCTTAGGTCACGATATCAGGACTGAGGAGGGCGACCAACAACATACCTGCTTGGAATTCTTAGACAGGGATGGATTGCCCTGTATCGGGACGAAGTTGGATGCGGGGGATCCTATTGCGGCGTACATCGATGACACGACGGGTCGAACCAAGTTCGTGAAGTATAAAGGCGATGAGCAAGGAATCGTCGATCAAGTCCGGCTGCTTGGTACGTAAAGATCTGTGTAGGCACACTTCTAGCGTACTGAAGTACCCGCAAAGGTTCTGACACGGGTGACGCCGAACTCCAAAAGTTGCACATAACCCTTCGCATCACGCGATCTCCCGTGATTGGAGACAAGTTTTCCTCCCGTCACGGACAAAAAGGTGTCTGTTCACAAAAATGGCCAGCTGTTGATATGCCCTTCACCGAAAGTGGAATGCAACCTGATGTGATCATCAACCCGCATGCCTTCCCAAGTCGGATGACCATCGGAATGTTGGTCGAGAGCATGGCCGGAAAAGCTGGTGCTATGCATGGTCTAGCCCAGGATGCAACTCCCTTTGAGTATGGTTACTTCTATGGCTTCTTGTTCGTTGCGTGCATTGACTTGATCCCACACAGATTCTCGGAAGAGGACAGAGCCGTCGATTACTTTGGCGAACAGCTTTTGGCAGCGGGATACAACTACTATGGCAACGAACCCATGTATTCTGGAATTACGGGGGAGGAATTCGCCGCTGACATCTACATCGGTGTCGTCTACTACCAGCGCTTGCGTCACATGGTTCTGGACAAGTTCCAAGTTCGAACCACAGGTCCTGTCGACCCTGTCACCCGTCAGCCGGTCAAGGCAAGTCTTCAAGTCTGGTTACCATCACCATCATTCTCACCTGTTGCTCGCCGTTGACAGGGTCGCAAACGTGCTGGTGGTATCCGTTTCGGAGAGATGGAACGTGACGCTTTGATCGCGCACGGTACATCATTCCTGTTACAAGACCGTCTGATGAACTGTTCAGACTACTCAACCGCGTGGGTGTGCCGAACATGTGGGAGCATCATATCACTGGGCTATGACGACATCAGTCTGGGCCAGATATCAACGACTGGTGCTATACAGGCGGCTGGTCCGGGTGGCGAGTACTGCAGAGTGTGCCGCGCTGCTGCTGAAAAAGAAGACGAGCAGGCAAGAAGAGCATTGGCTACTGGTCAAAATCCAGATCGGGGAACAAGCCCTGAGGTGGCGGTAGCGATACCTGCTGCACATGTGTTGGGTTCCTCCGGAAAAGGTGGTGACATGGACGTCGTGGCGGTACCATATGTATTCCGTTACCTCTGTGCCGAATTGGCCGCCATGGGCATTGCGGTTGCGCTGGAGGTTTGCTAGTGATCCTGATAATGCCATCCATTTCTTTCGCCTGATCCTATGGTAGAGATGATGTTCCGGATTCATACAAAGCTTAATTACAAGCCCAAGAGGGTATCATAAAAACAGCGAAGTAAACGAAATGGTGGACGAACGAAGTGGTCACGGTCAACAATCATATAATTATAAAAGAGAAGATGCAAAGACATAAAGCTCCGCAAGGGAAACTTCTAAAACAGGTATGTCAATGAGAATCAGTAACCACCGTTGTGCCATTCGGCAATGAAGTAGAATCATTGACAATTTCGAGCTCCTTGTCAGCCGGTTCTGCCCTTTGAGCGTTCAACGAAGATAACTGGTGGTCGTGGGTTTCACTGTCTCCCAGAAACAGCCCGACGATCGTTTTTTCCAGCTCCGTGTTTCCCGATTCTTGTGGAGGAGGGGTCGCAGTGAGGGCCCGCAGCTCGCCCGTACCCGCGACCAGTTTACTGCGAGTCAAGAACAGATCCACAAGGATACGACATTCATCAGCGCTCGTTGCCCGCGCTAACAACCTCCGCATCTCGTGGGCATGCTCAAACACGGAGGGTGGTATTGAAGGAGTTGGTGGAGCGGGGGAGGCAAGTTTTGGACGTAAAGGCGATGAACCCTTAGACGATACACGTTCCGGTACCAGTGCAACTGCAGACGACGGTTGCACCGGAGGTAGCGTTGGAGCGGTAATTGAGGGGTCGATACGTTTGGGAGGAGCTGGAGGTGGTGGGTTAGGTGTAGGAAGTGGGCTTGCTGATCGAGCGGGGCTACCGAAACCATCCGCTGGTATCATCAAATTGTCTGGGATATGGATATCCGTCGCGAAAGATACATTATCCATGCCGGGCGAAAGAGCAGGGACAGCAGGGGCTGATGCTTCTGTGTCCACGGACTTGTCATCCCAAGCGGGGACGGGCTTTCGAACGTAAGATTGTGCTCGCTGCCTGGTAGCCATCACTTCTTGATCCCCGGATCCACGTTCTGACGAAGTGGCGGAAGGTGGTCCAGAAGGGGGGTACCGAGGGGGGATGGGCTTATTGGCAAGTGGAGAAAGGTTGGTCATGGATTTGCTGGGAGCATCTGAAGACCCCATAGTCGTCTTGTGAGGACTTTTGGTGGAATCATTTCCACCATTCAGGGTGATTTTAGATATCATCTTCTGCAGCCGGCCAGACTTTTTGGTTGGGGCGGAAAGGGAATTTTCACTTGGAGACATCTCTGGGGGACCCTGATCGAGGAAGTCAATCAAATCCCTGGCACTGGACGATAGCCCGCGTTGCCGTGAGTGCTTCGAGGGTGCAGGAGGTTTTAGCCCCCCGATGTCCTCGTCGCCCGAGCCTCCCATGATATCGTCCAGATCAAGAGACTCCCTATTGCGCGTTACAGTTCGCGTACGAGGGGGTCGCGAGCCATTGATGTCTAGTTTTTGGGGAGGCGCCCTTCTCCTGGGGATTGAGCCAGAAGCCGAACTTCGGTCAGAGGGAGGAGGGTTGGATTCAGAAAGGGAAGACTTGTTTGGGGCAAACATGGTCGGAGGCGCTGTTGAAGGATCCGACGTTGAGGATGCCCGGATTCGGGTGAGAGATTGACCAGTATATCCCGAGGCAGTTGCAGCGCTAAGTTGTCGAGGACGCGAAGTAGGCGGGTGTTTCTGCGTCACGCGGTCCTCTTCGTTGCCTATGGTAGAGCCTACGCGGCACACAGTAGGTGTTGACTTTCCTGCGCGCGTGGCTTGATCATGAGAGGGAATAGACGCTGACGCTGGTATATCGGTGCTATTCGACTTTTCGATCATAGCTACCGTCTTTTGCCTTCCATTCATCCGTGCCTTTTCTTTGTTGAGAACCTGATCCCGCGGCGTCCAAATTAAATAACTACCATAATTCCCATATACGTGACAAACGACATACCTCCATGGTACGCAGCCTGTCCGGGGTCAGAGAAACCTTCATGGTTGAACCTGACTTCATCATGTCGTCAAACTCTTGGGATCGGGGATCCTCCTAGGTAAAGGTCAACATCAATGGACAGAACTGTTCTCAGTAGAAGGTGGTAACATACACTAAACGTTGGCGATATCGGGGATTTGTCACTCTTACTAAGGACTGATTGCTTCGTATTAGCGCTTGCAAACGAGTCCATCTTTCGATGTCCAGGTTGTGGTTCACTTCCATTGGGCTCTTGGGAAACCCGGGGATTGAATATTTTCACACCTCGTGGCTTCTCAGCTGACGGTCTAGATGGCTGAGTAATGGAATTGGCGACTGCGGCCGGAGGACTGGTAAAAGACTCAGATGACATCTTGCGACGAGACCCATTGAGAGACCCATCCCGGGTCGGGGGTGAGGTGAGGGCTCCGTTCTCGCGGGAGATTGACATGCTGCGCCTCAATCTTGGCATTTTCGAGAGCTTCTCGATTTGTCCATAAACTATGACAAGTGGTGGTTAACAAACACAATACCATGCAGGGTAGTGGCTCCGGCAATGACAAACCTGACATGTTTCTAAAAGGGCCGTATATTGAACTATCTTCACATAACGCAATGAAGAGGTCTTGAGAATTTGCAGTCCCCCGACTACTGTCCCGAGCTACGACGCGGCCGACATTAGAAACGATATGCCTAAGAAGCGAGATATTCAGCAATGGAACTAGAAGTCCGCAGGGCCACATACTCGCAGATCGACCTAGTGAAACAAGCTCGATCAATAAAACGGAATTTAGTTTAAAATGTTCCTCACTCTATGATAGCTGTTAAATATAGGGAGGCTGGTGCGAGCAGCGACTGCTTGGGAGGAGGAATCCCTTCCGCGTTCATGCGTTCAAACAGGCGAGCCTCAGCCTCCAGCTGCTCATCCGTGTCGCTTAGGGTCGAGTACGCTTCGCACTTCAGCCGGAGAAGCTATATATGATTTGGTCAGATCAAGGTGAAATTGGGTGGAGGAACCAAGGGTAGTTACCTCGGCCGTCCACTGAAGGCTGAATGTGCTATTGTCGACGACCTGAGAGGAACTAGGCATACCACCGGTGCGCTCCCAGTATGCTCTAAGCTCCAACTCTGCTTCTAGCACGGCCTCCTTGCCTAACGTCGTTGGCAGAACCTTGTTGAGGGCACCCCTCAATTGGGTGGTCGACAAGGCGCGTGCTACGCTAAGGATAGTGTGCAAAAGTTCGTCGAGCAAAGCATTAATGGAGTTGAGGGCTTCGGGTGAGAGCGTTGTAGGACGAACGTCGGAGAGGATAACATCCGCGGAGCGGGAAGAGATATAGCATGGGGGTGTTGGGTATTCTTCAAGGCCGGCAGAGTATTTACCGTCCTGTTCTCCAAACGAACCAGACATCCTGCAGTAACCAAGTAGAAGTTGCTGATGATGGGCAGGGAAAGAGGACGTTCGCGTTCAGGTTTAATTAAGCGCTGGGACTCGGGACCCATGTATAGACCTTACGCGAAGATACGCCGCTGCCTGGCCAAACTTCTTCTTTGATCTTCTCACTCTTCCTGATCAACAGATTTCACTCGTCAGATGAGTAAGTAGGGGGGCAATAAAAACAATCGTTGAACGCATAACCTTCTCTCAGACCAGTAACAGTAACAGAAACATGACTATGATCTTACTAGCAGTGCGAGTAGTACTAGTCTCTCTTCAGGAACACACCCGTGAGCACCTGGATACCACGCCCATCATAGGACCAACATCATTTCCACATCCTCCTCCTCCGTCGCTATTAGCTGGCCACTGGGTTGGTGGGTAACACCCAGGTCCTCTCTCGCAGATACTGCGACATGGTTATCTAGGTTCCTTTCTCCCATCATCGTTTCTGCACCAGAACTTGTCGTCGCAGCGACGTCCTCTAGAGGTGCCGATCTGCCAATCGTGCCAGGCTCTCCAGGGGCCTCTAATCTTGGCGAGCTAATTAAATCAGGACCAGAACCCCAAAAGGTAAGCCCCCGGGCAGCATTCAGAGTGACAAGAGTGGAATCAAGGTCGTCGGGTTGCGGGGTTTTCGTGGAATATGAGGAGATCGGCACCAGGAAGTCGTAATCATGTCTGGTGTCCACATCTGTGCTGACATTAAGACCCTGGCGCGATGGACGGCCACGCATAGGTGCATTCTGTTTCCTCATATTCAGCTCCACTGGGCTAAAAATATTCCATAGAACCTATGACATGGGTGAGATTCAGAAGACTTCTTTGCCGGTTAAAATGAAACGTACCCATGGGCCCATGACAGCGTGTCGAGTAGCGGATATGGTCGATTTTACAACACGTCTTGCTATCACGCGGTGAGATGGGAGCTGACGCGGTGCTTGTCCAAGGCGTGCTGGGATAGAAGGCACGATTGGCTCGTAGGTTGGTTTGCGCATCAAAGGTTGCCGATGTCCTGCGGTTTGATGTTGTACTTCGTGCTGCATCGCCTGGATGGGCTTGTCGAACTGCTCATCGCAACCTAGGAACGCGATTAGAGATGTGAAACTTTCCCTCTCGATGAATTTCACCTGCAAAGGGACATGGAAGAGGACGTATCGTGTGTCTTTCCAAATGAATATCACGTTCTTCGCTCGTGTTAAACCGTCTTTTACAGTGTGCCCAGTGGCAAACAAAAGGGGCCTTAGGGGTTGAAAACATGTTAAGCGAGTCTCTTCCCTTCGCAACAACCCAAGCATACCTGCAAGCTTTCTTCATGGGTATGCTGTGTCAAATGCGCGAGGAGACTGGTTCCACAGTTTAAGATCGCATCGCAACCCGACCACCGACACCGTCTTTCTAACAATCGTGACTTCGATTCTTCAACCAACAGTCGCTCAAGAGGATTATATCGAACTGGTGATTAAATGAGCTAGCAATCAGCAAAGGGGGGAACTATGTCATACGCTCTTCGTCTTCCTCTGCATCCTCAGATCCCGAAACTATCCCCTCGACCATCGTGCGTTCCTTCACCTTCCGTATCAACTTCTTGACGAGTGGTGGTGCCGGTGGAACAAGCACATACGCTCGTTGTTTCTTCCGTTTTCTGACATGTAGCGGTGACGCTAGATCGGTGTCGATTTCCATACCATCAGCCTCAGCAGAGCGTCGCTTGAGTGAAGGCCTGTTTTCGCCTCTCGCCACATTCATCTCGTGGTCCATTTCAAGAGGCTCAGTATTCAGGGAGTAATCAGAAGGGGTTGGCGAGGATGGGGGCGAAGGTAAAAAGAGCGGCAATTGCCTACTCGCTGGACGTTCCGTAGCTCCACTTGGTTGTAGGTTGGAACTCGAGGATGTTGACCCCTGGTCTTCCGGATGAGGATATGATAGCTCGGGCTCCACATCTTCTTCAGCAACAGTCAGGTGTGAATGTGGGCTTTGCATACGCACATCTGCGCTTTTCCCCGCAGTTGCAACCCCAACAGGTGCCTCCTCCAAAGACAAACTCTCCAGTAGGGGAGTATGGGTGGTTGTATTGGTACGAGAAGCTGGGGGCGCGCCAGCTATTGTCTGAACTGGGAAACTGGGTTTTTGTCCACGTTCGTCCACGGATTCATCCGAATCTTCTGACGTGAGGTCGATTATGATTGGCCCTTCAATGACCGCAGCCGGTATTGGCTGCTCTTGGGGTACCGGTTTGACTTCTGACACTGACGAGTCTGGGGCCTCCGGAATAACTGATTTTTCCTGGATCATCGAGGGGGAACCAATAGTGGTTGGCACAAGGGTTGAAGGTTTCGGAGAGGCACCAGAGGGCGCCATCGTTGGAGGTGTGAGCTCAGATAAGGGTCCACCCTCAGGCTCCTGGCTGCTCACTTCATTCGAGGATTCACTTCGCATTTCCTTGGATTTTGGGACGGACCGCCCAAGCGAACGTAAAATGTCTCTAGCCAGCGTCGATCTGTCTGCCGCTTTAGGTGTCCTCGGACTAGTTTGGGTCTGGGGCACACGGCGTTCAAGAGTCGTCTGTGGCGGAAGAGAACTTTGAGGCCCCGCTCCCGTTACCCCTTGTGCAGCGAGTATTGCTCTACTCGCCTCATCTGAATAGTACTTCATTTGTGTCGCGTACGGGATGACAGGCTGACCAGGAGCGGAGTGGGTAATGCCATTCGGTATAGAGATAGAAGCATTTGCGTGTTGTGTCGGAAGGGTTGGTTGGACAGGCTGAGTTGTGGGTGGAGGTTGCGCTTTCGGGACTGGCACACTTGTCCCAGGCGTAGTTGCATTTGACGTGAGAGCACCCGGTCTTTGGGGCACATTTTGGGAAGAAGGGCCATATTGCGCTCCCGCGATAAAAGCTTCCCATTCTGGCGGAGGGATAGAGCGCTTCGCTGCTTCAAACCACTCCGAGCTTACGCCAGTACTATAAGATATGTTCCAAAAAGCTCTCATACTCTCTGGTCCGCGCTGCGGAAGGGACATCAGTGAAGCGCAACATTTACGCAAGAAATACCGACCTGGAACGCGACCCGGAATAATCTGATGTAAGTTGCCTGATCTATGGAAAGCGTAGGGGTCTGCTGTGAGCGCTTCTCTTGTCCTCTATCCGGCTGGGTGGTCATTGTGTGTTGAATCTGAGGCGTTGCACCGTGTTGAGAATCACGGACTTGCGGGGGTTGACCATCGGGCACTTGCGGAATCCTTGGATATGCAGAGGAAGGAGTAGTGCTGGCTGGTTGCTGAAAATGGTCGGGGGAAGGATGTTGCTGCTGGGGTAAGGGAGATGGCAGGAGAGGTTGCTGAGACTGAGACTGAGGTGGCTGTTGGAAAGGAAGAGATGATGGGTGAGTTTGTTGAGACTGAGATTGAAGGTGTTGTGTGGCCGGGAGAGATTGTGGGAGAGACTGTTGAGATCGAGACTGAGGGGGTTGTTGGGCCGATAGAGATAGCGGAAGTGGTTGGTGTGAACGGATCTGAGGGAGCTGTTGAGCCGGGAAAGATCGTGGTGGAGATTGACGGGAGAGGGACTGAGGAAGCTGTTGGGTGGGGAGAGATGGCAGAAGGGGTCGTTGAGACCAGGGCTGAGGGGTTTGCTGGGTCAAACGTTGAGGTGGTTGACGAGATGCGGACTGGGAGCTGGGCGGTTGTGGAGAAACCGCGCGTTGAGGAGGGGGTTGTTGCAAAGATTCAGTGGGATTCGTACGTGACTGAATGGTAGCGGTCTGGCCAGAGACTTGCCTCGCTTGAGTCCCCGAAGCCCCTTGAAGCGTCTGAGACGATTCGGTGTGTGGAGGTAAGAATTGGTTTTGGGCAGTTGAAAGCGGTACTTGATAGACGGGGAAGTGGTTTGGAAAAGTTGGCTGGGGGTACGTTCCTGGGTTGGAGGGACCTGCACTCCCGTCTTGCGCGACCACCGGGGGAATCGCATATCCAGGGGCTATATGAATATGATGGGCATTATTGGCATGATTGAGCCTTGGCATCATAGCCTTGGACGTACCGTACGCAGCATTAATGGTCTGATGTCGAGGAGCTTGCGGCTGATATACATTCCAGGACTGCACTTGTCGAGCCTGTGTTGGTTGATAGCCTGTGGATAGCGTCGCGGCATTGAATGCGTGCTGCGCGGCGATGCTTGGGACTGGGACTGTTCGCGTAGCGGGCCCTTGCGAGTACCCACTCGCTCTTGGATCTCCCCACCCCGGAGTGTCGATAGGGGCACGTTGAAGAGGTGCTGAACTAGGTTGGTGAGTTGTGGGGCGGGGCACGTAATGTATAAAAGGGGTTTGAGAGGTGTAATCCCGGTCAACACGTTGAACCGACCGCTGCGGTTGGGGCATTTGAGCTGGTTGAGGCGGTCGGGAAGCAATTGTCGGGGTTGGTAGCGAGTACTGCGACAAAAATGAGCGATTAATTCGGCGGATGAAGATGAAATTTACCGAAGATGATGGACGAGGTTCCGTAACTTCTACGAGGGTCGCGGTGCTGGGTAACACGAGGTCTGGCTTGTTACTTGGCAGATGGTCGGTGAATTGTATCGTATCAGGTCTAAAGAGCGATGAGCTAAGATGATGATACTATTGACAGAGAATGCATACAGTCCCTGGGCGTTTTTAAGCCTGGCCATCATCTCCCTGAAACCCGGTGACATTAACTCAAGATTAGCAGGTCGCCTGCCACTTACTCAGCTTCACGTCCCTCCTTCACGCGTTGCTCCAGTTCATCCATTAGGAAGTTCTTGTGTGCGGATTCATTGTTTGACTCGAGTCTTCGAACGATCTCCTTCACCTCTTGAATTCGTTTCATGTTAGCCTGGTAAGCATCTGGGGGGAGCCTGTCAGACGCATTGATCATCGAGGACGCGGTGAGTGCTATAGACAAGGCTGTCTGGTTTTGATTGCTGGGCGCCGTATTTTGCTCGCCATTGTCCATGTCGACCTCAAGGGTCCTAAGCAAGCCGAGTTCAGAGATGGTCGACTCAACTCAGGTGGATGATTGTCCGAGGTCAAAACGTGACACCAAAGCGTGACGCTGATCACGCGACAAGGTTATGTCACGCGTCGGTTCCCACGGTATCTTTCCATGTCCTTCAGACTCATTCACAGTGTTGCGCCTCGGCACCTCGCCCGTGCATTTGCTTCGGAGTCGTCGTTCGCGACGCCCACCAGCTCTGTGTATCGCGTGTTTGACCGCTCTACAAAGCAGACGCAGAAGGATCGCGCAGTGCTTAGAGATGGGGGTGAACGGAGTAGAATGGTCGATTATGTCCGAGACGAAGTTGCGGATAGGATGATGGAGCGGTTATTGGTGACGTGTCCCAGCACTGAGTGGGCAGCGATCCAAGCTGACTTGTATGTTGAGTAGGATATCAAAAGGAGCTTTGATACCATCGTTGACCTTGGATCTGGGCCAGGACACTTCTCGAAATTGTTAGAATCCAACAAGACCCGCAAAGTCCTGATGATAGATTCAAGCAGTCCGTTGCAGAACAATGTGTATTTGAGTGTCTCTGATCCCCTGCCGTTTCACAGGGGATTCGCTCAACAGAGATCCAGATGAGGAGTTTGAAGTCCAGGTCGAGCGGATACACGCAGATGAAGAAAATCTACTTGAAATATTACCTCGGGGTTCTCAAGAAGCAATTGTCTCTTGTCTCAATCTCCATTGGGTCAACGACCTGCCAGGCAAGCCTACTTGATTCTACATACGTTCCCTTTTGACGTCATTGGACTGCAGGCGTTTTTGTGCAAATCAAGGAAGCTTTGAAACCCGATGGTTTATTCCTCGGTGCTATGTTCGGGGGAGATACACTCTTTGAACTTAGAACAGCGTTGCAACTTGCCGAAGCCGACCGAGAAGGCGGTATATCTCCCCATATATCACCCATGACAGGTTAGAGGAGTCCTCCCGCGTAGAGTCAATGATTACAACCTGCCATATAGATACCAAAGACATATCGAATCTTCTTGGTCGCGCTGGATTTACCCTGCTCACGGTTGACTTAGACGAGGTCCGCGTCGGATATCCCTCGATGTGGGAACTGGTCGAGGACTTACAAGATATGGGTGAAGGAAATTCAATCCTGGGGAGGTACGTAGTCATTTTAATCCCTTAAACTCTCCCAAACCAAGGCTGTCAAACAGGCGGCATTTCCTACACCGGGACACCTTAGCTGCAGCGTCCGCCATCTATAAAGGTGATATTAAACTGTCTCCTCGGTTAATCTATCTAAATGAGCTTGCATCCAGAGTTGCACGGTAATGAAGATGGGTCAATCCCAGCAACATTCCAGGTAATATACATGGTGCGAATTTGATTTTTTTTCTTCGTCGTGACTCCTTTCTGACCCTCTGTTCTTAGATTGGATGGAAACCTTCGCCAACGCAGCCCAAGCCCCTTGAACGCGGTTCTGCCAAGAAGAAACTCAAAGATGCTCTGTAATTTGGTGGCGCTGCATCCTTTTTTCTCACCTGTGTACCCTTGGTGAACTATCGCTATCCGCGCGCGAATGTCATCACGGCTGGGTGAGCCATTGAGCCTCAGAAGGCACTGAGAGTCGTGGCCGAATCATCTACGTATAGCTCTAAGTTACAGGTGTCGGTACCTGTTTGGAGACATCGTCCAAATCTCAGCTCGCCATTCGTGCTTAATCTCAGGCCTGGACCGACAGTGAACATTCAATCGGAACCTTCGCACCGTTGCTCGTGAGTTCACAAGGCAGGAAACAATCATATCAGGTTATGAAAAATGCCGAATGCCGTGAATATAGGATATTTGTCTCGATACTCGATATGTCTACGGAATGTCTATCAGCCAGCACAGACGACTGCTCCTCAACAGTATAACAGACGAGTGGGGAATGTGCATGAACGGGGTAACGATTATGACTAACCCAATCAACAGGCTCGATTAATTACAGGCTCGATTAATTTGACGCAGGAACATGATTTCATGATTTCCGTAATTCATGTGACGAGAAGAAAAAAAGAAAGAGAAAAAAAGGGCGTGCGATCACTGAGGTAGGATATGCTTCAAGAATTCTTTGAGGTCTTCCATGGCCCGTTCACAAGCCTCGTGGCCGGATGACCTGTACGATCTAAAGCTGAGACCCGCTGCACCCATTTTCCCCTCGCCTGGTGTATAACCACTAGGAGGGACAAGCATTGAAAGTGTCAGCTCCTCGAGAGCAGGCATGCCAAGATCATTTGTGAGCAATTTGGCAGTTTTCTGGCCCGATGTGTAAGGAATGACATTGTCGGCGGTTCCATGACACATGAGCACGGGTGTACTAGCCGAATGAGGAGAAAGTATCTGTGTCAGAGTGTCAATCGCATGTCGATACAACAGCGAGATGAAGAGAGCTGTATATCAACCTTTGGAATTTCACTCTGCATTGGCATCCAACCGCTGAGGATGGCAACTCCACCAAGCTTCCACCCATATTTTCCGCCAGCTACACCATCCTCGCCGCGGGCCGTAAGTCCTGCCAAGAGGGACATTGCCCCACCCTGACTAAACCCACCCACGACGATTCGTTCAGCGGGTATACCAGCATCAATCTCATCCTGGATATGCCTATCAACCACGCGGGCAGAGTCGAGCATGCCCTCACGGTCTTCGTTCGTGTCCTCCAGATCCCACGACCGTAGATCAAACCAACCAGGCATGACGAAGCCGCGGTTAGCAGTGATACCACGGCTTGGGGCATTAGGAAGAAGCCATTTGACATGGGGCAGCTCGCTCTCGATCATTTTTATTATTCCAAGCCATCCCTTGCCACTGTCACCGAGGCCCTAGCAAAATTTCGTGTGAGAGACATCGTTGGCGGGTGAAACAACGAGTTGGAAGACAAGAGAGACCTACATGCAAGAAAATGACCGTAGCGGTATGGTTTGCTAGTGGCATGACGATCTCGCAGGGTCCAAGTGCAGAGGGTATCACTCGAGCCGCCATGTTGAGAAAAGAATTACTTTTACTGCGTAAGGGGTCTCTAAAGATAGTGGTCCGAGAGGAATTGTGAGAGAGGAATGTGGAGGGATAAAATGCGAGTAAGACAGCAAGAAATACCGCAATGGATGATACCCTGAGCACAGATATGGCCAAGGACATACGCACCTCGGAGAGATCTCGAGCTTGGTTATGAATCGGCCCAGAACGGTCCGCCTGACTTACCTACCAAATCCAGTCGCAATTGAATCGCACTCGCAGCGTTCATCTCGACATCCAAGTGACATCGTCGCGTACATGGACACATCGCCGCTAGTAGATCCTGCATGTCAGCCAAAATCAGAACATGAAGCAGAGTTATCGATCACTCAGGCTCAGGGTCTCTCCAAGAAGGCACAGAAGCGTGCTGCAAAGGCCGCGAGGTCCCACGAACTTAAGCTTGAACGCAGGGCACGCGAGAAAGAGGCGAAGAAGCAAAAGCGCCGTGAACGCGCCCAGGCCATCGCAAACGGGGAACTTGACGAAAACCTCTCTCGGAAAAGACAAAGAACCAATGCCGCCGGGGGGGAGAAGATATTCGACGCCAAAGTCGTCATCGACTTGGGTTTTGACGAATTGATGTCGGACAAGGTGAGTATTGGAACTTGTTCTTGCGCTCTCCGTGTGGTGATGTCCAACGACAGGAGATCAACTCTCTCACTTCCCAACTAGCGTATACGTATAGCGCGAACAGACATGCCGCGCACTCATTCTCGGCACTTATATTCACATCCCTTAATGGAAGGACAAAGCAAAGATTAGATGCGATGAGTGATGCCGGCTACAGGAGATGGTCTAGGACCGAATGGTGGGAGGAGGGATACGATCGATTGTGGACAGGACACTCTCGTCCCCCTCAGGTCCCCGCTCAGCAATTGGGTCCGCAAGATGAACTAGGGCCGTCAACTCAAGCTATCCGCGAGGACATCGTGTATCTAACCGCTGATTCCACGGAGGAACTACTCGAGCTTAAAGAGGAGGAAACGTACATTATCGGCGGAATATGCGATCATAATCGATACAAGGTCGGTACACGCCCCTTTCATGTTGGTTTCATATACGGTCAGTCTGACGTTCACAGAATCTGTGCTATAACAAAGCTATTGGCTCGCGAATTCGCCATGCCCGCCTTCCCATAGGGCGTTACATTGCATTAGCGACCCGTAAAGTCCTCACTGTCAATCAGGCAAGTTTCCTACTGCGTTCATCGTGGTTCAGATCGTTTGTTAGCCCTGAAATGCCACCAGGAGCGGCAATGTGGATGACGTCTAATCTCCTTTTTATCCCCCATGCCGCTCTTGTCTTACCGATCTCTTGCGTCTCAGGTCTTTGAAATCCTCCTGAAATGGACTGAAACCCGAGACTGGGAGCGAGCTTTTTGGGACGTGATACCAAAGAGGAAATTTCAAGATGGGCATCAGGCTAAAGACGCCGATGGTGTCCACAGAGGTATTCAGGACGAGGATGGCGTGGATCAGGGTGGCGAGGAGGGCGGACAGGATGACTCAGAGGATGAAGGCCCACAGACGATCTATACCAGTGGGATATCGGAGCAGGGTGGAAGCGAAGATGTGGAAAAAGAAGCGGTACCAACAGAATTTGATACGGAGTCGGGGATCTTTTTTCCTATGTCTTGAGTTTGAGTTAGTCTTGGGATATGTTAGAAACGATATTGCGGTACTTTGGTCACAGACTTCCATTGGGATCTCTTCATCACATGCCCCATGGCTGAGTTGGTTACAGCGTCCGACTGTTAAATCGTATGATATATCATCGGAAGGTCGTGAGTTCGAGCCTCACTGGGGCAGTAGAATTTTTGTTGGTTTTCTCTTGGCCACCTAGCTTGGAAGCCTTACAAAGATCATTTCGTACCCAGCCCCATGCCCCATGGCTGAGTTGGTTACAGCGTCCGACTGTTAGATCATGAATATGTGCCATCGGAAGGTCGTGAGTTCGAGCCTCACTGGGGCAGGAGAGGTCCTTTTTGTCTCTTGTTCTATTTGTGCGGGAAGTTTCAGAGATTGACTCCTATTGCTGAAGCCAACGTTGAGACGTATTGATTGTGAATGGAAGAGCACGACGAAGAGTACACGCGCGAGTAATGGCCGCTGCATGCATAGAACCTAGTAAGTTGTAGCTCTCCCCCTCGGTCGTACAGTCAAACGACACATGTACATGTATTCTAATCTGGAAAATGAAATGTGGCATAAAGTATCATATCTAACCAGTGTCACCATCTTTAGCACCGGGATCTGGAGGGACATGCGATGCAGATTGTGCAACGGTCCCGCTCAAGGGCCGAAACATCATCTTCATTCGCTTGGGTGGGTCATGACTAGGTTTCGTTGCAATAGCCCGACCGCCGACAGGCTCATCACCTTTTCGCTTACCCAGGTCCGCACGCTTAGGTTTGCTTGCAAGACGTTCGAGCAATTCGTCATCGTCGTCGTCGCTCTCTCTTCTCCGTTTCTCCAAACGTATTCGAGGTATTTGTGATTTCGGGGGAGGCTTTTCAGACTTATCGGCTGAGGGTGATGGTGATGAAGGCGTGGGTGCGGGTGACGGCGACGGTGATAATGTCGGGGCAGCTTTCGGACGCATAAGAGTCTCGAGGATGCTATCATTCTCTTCATACGAACGTCGCCGGGGGATTGACGATGACCGAGGTATTTGGCGATGAGCCAGCCGGGGACTTGGCGGTATGTCCAGGGAAGGGGAAAGTGGCGTGGGTGAGTTTTCTTTAGATGAAGCTTTCGAGGCGAAAACGGGGGATGATACTTGGGGCGGGGATGGTGGTCCAATTTCTGCATCGTCGTCATCCCCATAGTCAAGGAGAGATGGCAAAGGAGGTGTTCGGGGTAGCGCAAGACCTGGGGGCCGCACAACTTTGGGCTGAGCTAAACCAGTTCGTCGTTTGTGCTTGATCGCAGTTAGTGGAGAACCACGGCCCATCAAGGATGAGCTGATGAATGGAGGCGCTGCTTCCACCTCATCGTCATCACCGTTGAAGTATTCTTCTTCTTCGGCGTCGATACTACGGTCCACACGACGGGAGTCCGTGGAAGCCCTGTGACAAGTTTAGCTAGCTGCGTTCCCTAGCGGGCGCAAACTTACTGATCATTCTTGGCATCCTCTTTGGGTGGGGGTTCGACATTGATTTCCCAGCGACGAATAAATGCAGAGAAGCGTGCCCCGCCAAGAGCTGTTTCGCTGAGCTTGCGGACTATGTCACCATGAACAGTCATGCAGTGATTGATGAGGTCTTTAATATTCTCCTGCGGATTCACATCGAGTCAGACTGAATTGGTGAACAAAAAAAAGACAAAAACTTACTCGTCGCATATGCTCGAAGAACTCCTGACACGATGCACTCAGCAAACTATCCCGATGTGACCCTTGCAAGGTAAGCTCAAGTATAGGCTTGAATACGTCGAGTTTTAGCAAGTGAGCGAGAAAGTTTTTATTGTTGATCTTCAGACATATTCGGAAGAAACGGAAAGCGGCTAAAACAAGGAGACAGCATATACATCAGAACAAAAGAATCCGTCTTGAAACGGTGACACGAACCCAACCGGAGGTGTTTGTCTCGAGCGCTGAGCAGCGTAGCCACGCGAGCAGATATATTCGACGAGAGCATGTAAAAATGGCTTCGAAAGGCATGTTGTTGAGCGAAATTGCAGAGTAAGTCGGATAAGTACAGAAGAAGGTTAGTTTTCTCTCGCGAGAGCTTCAGGACCGGGTCTAAACCAACCATTAGGGTCAGGTAAATGACGGACGTGAATATGCACCTACCTGTTTGCTTCCGGAAATCTGGTATATCGCTGTATGGTCTGAATAGGATCTCTAGGCAGTTCTTGTAAAAATAATCTAGAAATCTTTCCGTCCCCGGGTCATCCTTCGGGCGTGCCAGGATCTTTGCACTGATCGCTGCCTGCAATGAGTAATGAGCGGAAGTCTTGCATATCCAGAAAATGATCTTACGGGTGTTCCAGGACCACCAATACTCTGTGAGACATCGAGCAAGGCTTTCAGCGAGTCGCCAATCAGGCATTGCACCGCCACGTCCCGACTCTGGACCATGACCCTGCACATCAGTCTGAGAAGCGTTTCTGCTTTGTCGACACCTAACCGACCAGCATCTTTCTCTCGCTCAAGCGCAGCTGCTTGTTTGTACACGTGTCCACGAACACCATGCAAATCATGATCAAGCAGGATGGACATAATCTCGCCCGCGGCACTGATCACCGGTTTCGATGCTTCCTCCTTCTCCGGTAACGAGAATGCCCATTGAACAGCGAATAGAATTCCTCGGTCAACCAATGCTCGGAAGAGCGCTAATCGCGCGGGAAGCTGAACATTCTTGCCCATGGCGCAAAGCTGCTGGACAAGCACGACAACTTCGCGACGAAAGCCGAGGTCGTCTTCAGCGAGGTCGCCTGGAGGGCCGAATGAAAATGGCGTGGCATTTGTACGCGGTCCGTGTCCATTCGGCAGCTTTTCTCCGGGTTTCCCATCAGCCTCCACCGACTCCTCCTCTTCTTCATCTTCCGGACCCCTCCTAGGACCCATAAGCACCTCCTCGCTCACGTACAGCCGGACTATATCATGGAGGAAGACGGGGTCGCTTTGGATATGACTAATGATATCAATCTGATTGAAAATGATGCACGAGTTCAAGACATTGAACGTCGAATCGTCCAGTGCACGTGCGAGAACGACATCCTTGAGAAACTGGAGGCGATATGTGTGGTGCACCTTCTTCCGAATAACGTCGTCTCGTATGGGAATTGGTTGGTGGAAATGGGTATTAACATGGAGGAATTCGCGGTAATTGGCCTTGTGCGTTGGGAACTCTGGATCATCTAATGTCGCTGAGATCAGGATGGGGAGAGGATATCAGTGAAGTAAGACGCACATTCGAGTATCCCAACGACCCCAAAGAAAATGTCGTCCTCGAGTATATGCTCATAAATGCCATGATCATTCATCATCACTGTGGTGGGGTAAGTGGCGCTACTAGAAAAGAGCCTGAGACCCACGGATGGTTTGCACGAGACTGCATAGAGCATGAAGGTTGTCCAAGCTCTCGAGGTCCTCAGCCATGTTCAGGACATCAATCAAAGCCTTGATGTAATTCTGGCATCATCGTTAACAGGCTCGAGTGGAGGTGTGGCATGATGGGAAGCTTGATGGGGCTTACCTCGCGTTGGATATACTCGCATATTTTCTCTTTAACTGTTTGACCCCTTGCAAGAGTCTTGATGGCCCCCTCGATGTCCTGGATATTGCCAAGTTGTGGGGTAGGCAGGTGGCCAGTCCGGATAATGTTCACGGCGGTGGCCGAATGATCGCCACCTGGAGAAGATGAGCCGATGCCTTGATCTTCTGGATGGAATTCATATGAGAGACCCATTGGTATGATATAGAAGAAGGACCGATATGGGGGCGTGGGTCAAGGGCTAAACGGGCACTGACCTCCGGAATTCAGGTGACGTTGGACTTCTATTATGAAGTTCCACACCTCCGCGCATCCTTCTGGGTCCTGAAAGCTTAGGGCGTAGTCGGCTCCGTTGGGCTCCGTCCATACTATCAGGCTTTCTAGAAGTCGTGTGAGTGAGGGCCGAATAGATGGCGTGTTGTAATATATCTACGAAGGGTGGCAGGAAGTTTGCGTACCTTGTTGCCGCTGGTAAACGTCATTGGAGCGGATGGCGGTTGAGAGAATAATTTTATTAAAGTCTGCCTCTGAGCGGGCCACAAGGTAAGCTTGGTTGGCGTCGTCAAGCTGTCCGGAGCAGTACGCGGTGCCTTGATCAACCCATCGAGAGCCGACGAGTTCGTAAACCTTTGAAGATGATAAGCGTCGGTCAAAACTGGCCCTTGAGATCATGCAAAATGGCGGGGGGGCAAATAGGCAGGAGGGACGCGTAGACTTTTGAATGAAAAGGAGAGGGGATTTTTACGAGGGAGCTAAACACGTTGCAAGTATGACGTCCACGCAGTTATGAAGATGGTGGCAGAGTGGAGGCAAATATGTGCCTTTTGCCATAAAATGAGGTGGGATGGTCGTGAGAAGCTCACCTTGACACGTTTCAACTCTAATGACGCCTCAGGCGACTGCTGTTGTGAATCCTGTTGAGTGACAGCTGGGTCTACGGCCTCGACCATGGTAATGTGGTTATCCTTGACATGGTCACCAACGTGGTCGATGTCGCCAAAGATGTGGTCACGAGAATGCTGGAGCGCCATTTGAACAGGGTCGTTTGACTGAACGAGACATGCAAGGTCGAGTGCGAGGGCTACCTGATGGTCGTGTGGAGGCAAGTCCGCGTGGTGCGAGGGTGATAATAAGTCATGGTCGAGGATGTCGGCGTCGGAATCAGGATTGGACGTAAGAGAAGATGATGGTGTAGCGTCCGCGCCGCTCATGGCCAGCTAAGACGACCTTTATCTGTGAATTTCGACCACCAAATCCCTCCAGAAGAAATAGAGATGTCTCTGAGTGCTGCTTATGAGGCAGTTCTGTTGTAAAGTCGAGTTGTCCTTTCAACGTCAACTCCAACAACCCGTGAGAACGACCGCCCACTCTCCCCGCCGGAGACATCCGGGAACCGCTCAACGTCGTCAACAGCCCATCCTCACCATCACCGACAACCTCCATAGTCCAATGGCGAGCCAGGCTGCGTAACTTCATTGACCGTATTGTTGCACGCACGCATGGCTTTGAAGGGATGTTACGGCAGTCTCAAAGTATGTCAAGCTGCCGGCGAGATTAGACCATCCAATATGATAGAGCTACTCATCGACGTGCGTGCACCGTGATATACGTCTCTGAGGTGCTTGATGTAGATAATTGCGTAGCGCATAGCTCAAGCAGGCTAAGGACCAAGATATGCTGTTCCGGAAGCGTTTGTGGTAAGCCTTGTGGTAAGTAGCGGCATCTCCCACTCCACCGATCAAAGCATCGACAACAAGACTCAATTTCTCTGGCGTTGCTCCCTACATATTCTCGAAACGAGGCGCAGTCCACGTTTGCAACTCTGTCTGTCTCGTCTTCTTTCCTGGTCTCGAGCTTAGTTGTCGGTCGGTTAGACAAAACCGGGCAGTAAACCGGCCCAGCTTCTGAGGGCCTCCTATTCCACGTCGGACAGTGCATACCTTGTTCAGGGGCTATTACCCTTGCTTTGGCTTTCAGTCTGATCGAAGCCAGAGTTGAAATCTCGGGGCTGTCTGAGGAGACTGCAATTCACGACCGCAAAAATAGATCAACTCGGAAGGTGACCTTTGTGTCCAAATGAGCATTTTTAAATGCTCGGAGCGAAAGTACGGTGCAGACAGTTCTCCTGGCACTTGTCCCGATGAGAATCAAAATTATCCTTTCGAATTACGTAATAAGTTACGCGAAATACGAATTTTTATCCTTCTGACGTCGCGCTGTCTCTCTTGTTTCCCTCCGTCAACTCCTCCACGTCAAAATGACCAGGTCAACAACAATGTTTACCGTTGCCGGCCTCGCCGTTAGCGGTCTCGTTGCCTATGCCGTGTACTTTGATTACAAGCGGAGGACGGATGCCAGCTTCCGCAAACAACTTCGTACGTCGCACTTTAGTTATTGCGCCAGGAAAGGGCTGAGCAGTTCTAAACTAGGGAAGGACAAGAAGCGCGCCGAAAAGAGCCAGACACCTTCCGAGGCTTCAGCAAGTACCGAGGGTGTCAATGCAAATGAGCTCACTGCTGCTTTGGAAAAAATTCGGGACGAGGAGGTTCCTACCGATCATGACGAGAGGCACCAATACTTCATGACGCAGGTCAGCACGGGTGAGGCGTTAAGCGTCAAAGGTGCGTATGGAACGGAACAATCAGCTTTTATAAGGGCGAATCACTTATAAGCGACAGGACCCGCATTCTACATGCCCGCCGCACTTTGCTTCTACCGAGCGATTCGGGTGTACCCTTCACCGCTGGAATTGATCATGGTCTACGAGAAGAGTCTTTCTCCGCCTGTATTTCAGGCAAGTTCCTCCATGCAGCTTGATTCGTTTCGAACATGATCGTTCTGACGCGACCCTCTAGCTTGTCATGCAGCTTGTCAACTTGGACGTGAGTTCAACTCCTTCGTCTTCGGCGAGGGGTCCGTATTCGATTCCTGACGAAGATGACGAGCCGAGCCTCTCTGGCCCGCCCTCGGAAGCGTCTTCGCAAGAGTGGGACAAGGTCACGGACCCAGGCACTCGGACGCCTGCGATATGACTATGAGTCGTCGTACACGCGACCTTTGGACGTGCAACTCACATTGCTGTACGCTGTATTGTCGTCTGGATTCATGTACCCCTCCGACGCTCGTTATTTCCTTTATATTTCCTTTTGCTCTATTCGTTGTCCGTGCAATGATCTGATATGAATGTTTTTGCATATCCGGTTCTGTTCATTGCTGGCTGCGCTTCAACTACCACGCTTGACCTTGAACTATTCTGCGCTCAGGTGAAGACGCGTGCTGAAGGTATGCCTTGTCGATTAAGGAACGAGAACTTCTAAGCTAAAGAATGGTAATAGGCTACTACGACTATTTCCCTCGGAAAGAGATGAACGTTGCTGTTCGAAACGTTGAGGTTACAGGTTCCTCTGTGCGCAGGAAAATACTGGTTTGCACTAAGAATTTCCAGCCGGGCGACCTCATTTACAAAGTGAGTATCATCATCTCTTTATCATACCGCGTGTCAACCGTTCCAATGACAGGAAGAAGCTATTGCCACTGCTCTTGACCTGGATCTTCAAGGCAAAGGAACGCACTGCGGCTACTGCTTGCGCGTCATCGAAAAGGAGGACACGGTCATCCGCCCTGAGTCGGACCGGTTCAACTCAGTGTACTGCTCCAAGGATTGCCATCTGAAAGCCAAGACATTCTCCCAAAGCTTACTTTTCACGCTCGAACCACCCCTACCGGCACAGTTGATCCCCGAGGCGCCCAGCGCCTCTGAGCGCGACCAGGCTCAGGCTGCGTTCGCAGAGTACCTTCAGAATACTGGAAAGGCTGCACCTGAGCTGATGGCACGTCTTTTGGCCCGCCAGGTCTCCGTTGAGACTTCGCGAATGCTGACCTCCGTGGGACTTCCACCTCCCGTCGATGCCAACCCGGTCCTTACGGACGGCGGTGACTACACGTTCAACGACCACCTCGAGCGGCTGCGCTACATTGATGTGCTCGCCTCTGAGGACATAGCGAATATGTTCGCAACCGTACTCAAACATGCGATTCCTGGACTGGAGCATCTTGCGACGGAGGAACGCCTCTCGGTCTTCCTTGGTACCATGGTGTACAATGCCTTTGGTGTGTACTTTGGGGAGGGAAGAGATGACAAGGTGAATTCGTAGTAACTCAGTTGTGGACTGTTGCTGATGGTGTCGTTCTTTCTCGTAGCCAGTACCAACCGCGAGACCAGAAGATGTGGAGAAGACTCGTACCCCACTTGGTACTCAGAAACAAGTCGGCTCTGCCTTCTACTTCGTGTCTTCCTACGTACGCGTCTTCACACATTATTTGCCCGGATCTTTTATTGACGTGGTTCACACAGCTCACCCACTCTTGCGAACCCTCTGCTCGCACTTCTTTCAGCAACGGTACTTCCGAACTGCACCTCATTGCCGACCGCGCTCTCAAAGTAGGCGACGAGATTACTGTCGCATACGTCGATGTCACCCAGCATGAAGGCGAAGGCGTTCAGGATTGTCGTCGCAGGAGACGAATTGAACTGGTGCGAGGCTGGCAATTCGCTTGCCCATGCTCCCGCTGTGTTGCGGAGGCCAGCCCTGGGGATGAACCCGAGAGTGTTCAAGACGGGTCGAAGGTGTCCGACTCTGCTGCGAAGCTCGAGGGGGTATAAACACAAAAAGAGGCTCTTGCATCACGCGAGTATTTCGAACAAACTCATATTTGACCGCTCGATTCGATTGCAGGCGGAGATTCGCGAGTTGGACTCGTTTAATTTTTCATGACGGGATCGAGAGATCGGTTCGTTTTAATTTTTATTTCTGCTTTGCCATCTCCACACTACAAAGTACGTTCGGTATCTGGTACATACTAGTTTTCGCTCGCATGTCATATCCACACTCCTCGCTCTGCATCACTTTGAAGGTAGTTCATCTCGACTTGCAAACTGGAGTGACACTTGAGAGGTGCCCGTGATCGGGTCACTGCTTCCACCAATAGCAGGATAGGAGCGAAGACTCCTCTCAGTACTCACCATGAACACTTCATCGGTCCTCCGTGGGCTAAGACGGCCGTACTCAAGTTCACGTATCCAATACCCTCTCTCGTCGACGCTCAAATCATCACACCAGTTTCAACCTCGAAAATGGACACGTCCGATCCATACTAGCTGCGCGTGGTGCGCTCCGGACCGTCCGACGTCCCTCACGAACTTGCTCGCGTCCGAGGTCCCTCCTCCTGTGCAGGTCGCTTCTGTCGGGCCTGCTGGCATTAAACTCGCGGATGGGTTATTGTTTGAGGGCGCGGTGGTATTTTTGGAGGGAAAAGTCTTTCTGTGGGACGCGCCAAGTGTAGGGTCAGGGAAGGGTGCATGGGAGGAATGGAAGAAAGAGCACTGGGAGATCTTTGAGGTCGTTGTTCCGAAGCCAGGTATGCTTGTTCAGTGCTCTGGTGGACCAGCTAACTAGTCACTCGCCAAATCCCAGAAATTCTGATTTTTGGAACCGGCGCGAGGATGGAACTGGTGCCGAGTAGTATTCGAGCACATATGAAGGAGTTGGGGATGCAGATGGACGTTATGGATACGGTAGGTGTCTCCCTCAGTCGTACTGAGTTCTATGCTTGACATGACGCCTTTCGTTGCAAAATTCAGAAGAATGCATGTTCGACGTATAATCTGTTAGCTGAGGAAGGTCGACGTGTGGCTGCTGCACTCCTTCCTGTCGAGCCCAAGAAATGGACTAAGAAAGAAGGGTGGTAATCTCTTGTTTCGTGGCCACGCAGCTAAGCTTAATGTACAATACCACGTATCTCACTGATCCTCCCCCGATCTCATCCCATCCTATCCGAACGCATGAATCAAGGGTTGTGCTGCTTCACTCTGGAGGAGCCTTTCGTTTCCCCATTCCGACTGCCACGGGTGATTCTGGTACTTGGGGTGCTCGACGCGGCTCGTCCTCATCCTCATCCAGAAGTGATGGTTGGGAGACATCGACAGGGAGGAGATTGCCTACACATGGAAAGTTTGGTCAGAAAGCGCTCGTCGTCGATACGGCCACCTTTACCATCCTCATCTCTAAACTGGATATAAAGCGTCTCCCAGTTGCTGAGCAATCCTTTTATCGGCGATGATGTGTTCAACTTCTCGTAGGATGACGTCGCGCTAGATTTACCCCTGTCCTTTACCGCGCGACATAGCTCAAAGTCCTGGAGTGAGTTTACGCGGGGAACTTCCGAATCACCCCCTTCATCTTCGTCCATCCTCTCGTCATCCTCTCCGGGGGCAGTCGAGATGAATGATGATGTGAGGACGGTCGATGTGAGCGCTGATAATGCTTCCTCCTTGAGTTGCGCGACCGTCAAGGACTGGTGGACGGTGAGGAAGACGGTGAGTTTGTGTGTCTTGATGAGCAATTGGTATGCCTTTGGTGGTGCTCGAGGGGGCTGTAGATAGTACGTTCGTGTCCGCTGTGATACATTGCGGATCTGCTCGACTCACCATGGTCGATGTCGATGTCTATCTCTAACAAGTCGTGGGAATCGACTTCCATTCTCGCCGACTAGCTTCCCGATCTCCTCCAAGTCCAACCCAGTTCACGCGGAAAAACGGTAGGAAAGATGGGTGTTTTCCGCAACAGCGCATCCTCTTCAAACCCCTACGTAGACCCTACACCACTCCCGGACGATGTCCCAAAGGTCCAGGAGTTGGGTGTGACGAGTGCACCTCTCAAAAGCGCTGCCTTTTTCATTGGAGCATACTGCAAGGAGTACAATGGTGAGTTTGTTGGCATGAGTGTCCTGCTAACAATATGCTGAAGGCGTCGTCGGTATGATCGGTACTTTCGAAACTCAGAGGACTTTATGCTTTGCAAGAACGAGGCTGGCGCTGACGTTGGACGGTGTTCGAAGGAAGGTCGGCGAGTAACACGGTGCGCTACCGACTTGTAAGTTCTCCACTCGTCATGCTTGCCAAAGCAATGCCTGTATCTCACTTGACATCCCGCGCACCCGTACTGAATCGTAAACCTGATTAGGATCAACAAGATGCGCGAGAACTGCTTGGAACAGTTCGAAACACACTGGAACTGTCTAGAGATGAACAACCATGTATGTTCTCTTACTTGGCTTTCCAGACGAACCATCTCATCCTGTCGTCTACAGGAATACTACGCCTGCCGAAAACCAGAACGTGCTCTCAACAAGTGCATGTTCGAGAAACTCGTACGTTCGCCGTCGTTTGTTCTCGTTTGTGATGTCATGTGTTGTATAGGGCCTCGTCAAGACAATTCCTGGATCTCCTGGAGGTCAAAAGCAGATACATGAAGTCGAGAACCCTATATATACCACCCTCCAGCGGTAGGGACACCGGGCTTTGTCTACCCCTCGTTGTGCTATGTAGAATGGAATATAGCGAAGGATTCGAATACGTGTCCGGAATATGCTGTAGATCATTGTCTGCTCTTCCGCATCTACATCGTAATGGCAGAGAACTCACCAACAACTAATCGCAGCTCCCATCGGGAGGACCATCCTTCCACCTTTCATCTGTTTTCACGCAATCAAACCTTGCCTTTCCAAGCCTCTCGTTCACTTCATTATGCCTCTCGCACAACCACCGACTCAGCCCAACATGCCCACTCACATCTGGCGGATGACGTTCCATCTCCCCCTCTAAATGCGAAGCACAGTGAGAGCAAGGGTATAGCACTGGTAAAGAGCGAAGCAAATTCAACATATTGACGCGTTGGAGAGGTGTAGGCCGTTCAGGGTAATAAGCTGCAGTCGTGTGCAGGAATGTCCACGTTGCGCTCCCGAGTTGTTCGACGTCCGGAGGGCAATTTGGGGGGCGCTTGTCATTGTCGCGCTCAGGATCTGATTCATTTTGAAGACCTTTGCCAGATGCCAGCGCGGCCATCATGGCGACTGTCGTTTTCTTTCCCGAGCCCGGTTGTGAGGACGACTGCTTTGGCTTCCAGTGTCGCCATGCAGTGCAAATTTTGCATGGTTTTCCATCTGGGCCGATGACCATGCCTGGAGGTAATGATGGCTTGGGTTGCTTGGTGGTCGTGCTGGTGTCGCTCATGTCTGGAGCAAGAATAGTCTGAATCTGAGCAAAGTCTACTGTTTACTCGACCCATGTTTTTCCTGTCCCGCCATGTCATCCAAACACGCTCTCCGTCCTTGGCTTCATCGTTCATCATCAGGTCCAGTGCACGACCGATAGTAACTCCCCGACGGACATATGCAGCTCTTCCTCACACCGCTCTGACACCATCCCATTCCATTTACATCTCCAAGTCTGTGGACCCATATTTCAATCTCACACTTGAAGACTGGTATGTCCATCTCGCTCTTTCGCGAACAAGAAAAAAACCTCACCATTGGCGTCTCCAGGCTCTTTCGATACCACCCTCCAGAGGCACCGCTCTTACTTCTTTACAGAGACGCCCCGTGTGTCGTCATCGGACGGAATCAGAACCCATGGAAAGAGGTCAACCTCTCAGCAGCAAACGCGAGAGGCATTCCATGGATCAGACGTAGAAGTGGAGGAGGAACTGTTTACCACGTACGTCCTAGCTCAGAGCAGTAGATCGCGTATATGATACTGCTCCAGGACCTCGGTAACACCAACTATTCTATCCACGTCCCACGCACAACGTTCGACCGAACTGTCACGGCGAACGTTGTCCTACGCGCTGTACGTGCGCTCGGTGTAGACGCGTGTGTGAACGACCGAAATGACATTTGTGTCGCTGGAGACAAGATGAGTATAACTTGGTTTCCTCGTCCATCGCGTCCTTATCTTTCGTTGTTGGTATAATCACGTCTCAGGCTCGGCCTACAAGATTGTGAGCAATCGAGCATACCACCATGGTACGATGCTCATCTCGACGAGGCTACATACCCTTGGTGATCTCCTGCACACTAACAAGGTGGGCCATATTTACTCGCCGGATTATCATTGACTCTAATGTTTGGTAGGAAACGATGAATACTAAAGGCGTCGCCTCTGTCCGTTCTCCCGTACAGAATCTCGTGCAGTCTAGCATGGCTGTGACACATGAGGCATTCGTCGATGCTGTCGTAAAGTCGTTCAGAGAGGAGTACGGCATACACCAGGAGGTGGGCAAGTTGTCGTCGAGTGGACTGTGCAAGGCGATCGCTGATGGACTCTTTGCAGCCATGCTTCGTCGACGAGGCACCAAAATATGTCGAGGATGAGTATTTTAGAGTTGGGATGTCTGAATTACGGGTATGTCCACCTCTCGGTTCCTTTGTTCGTGGAGCTCGTCACCGATCAATTCACTCAGAGTTGGGAATGGGCTTATGGACAAACACCCGAGTTTGAGTACGTCGTTCGCAAAACGTTCCGATGGGGAGACGTGGTGAGCTCTCTCTGTTGCAGCTCGTGATGCGCGTATACTCAGCGACTTATTCTGGCAGGTATCTACGATTCACTCAAAACACGGCATCATACTCTCGTGTACATTCTCTTGCGATGCGCATATACCCAGGGGTACCCGTTCGGCGCTGGGCAACCTAAGCCATCGCTTAGTTGGCAAGAGATATGCCTTCGTGGACGACAGTGAGGTGTTTGGGGATGACAGTGGCGAAGAGGCCAGGGATGTCAATGAAGTGTGGAGGTGGCTAAAGGGAGAGATGACTGTTTGAGCCAACCCGGTAGAATGGGAAATGGAGTTTTAATGCAGGGGTATACTTCAAACCAATCTTTCAGATAGGCGGATAGAGCTCAGTCACGCGAGGCTTGGGTTGACCCTGACGAATTGTACTTGGGGAGGCTATAGCGACCAGGAAATTCTGTGGAATAATTATTTAACCCGACGTTTCCGTGTCTTTCTCGGACGGTTGGGTTCTGCGCTTTGCGCCGAAAAACGCCGTCTGTATAGCGCGTCAGCATTTGTGAGAGCACCTTCGCGGTGTCTGCTGACGAGAAGCTGAAGCCGCCGGCACACTCTTTGCAGAAACTGAGGGTGGCAAGGTCTCGCATACATTCCCAAAGTCGACTCTAAGCGTGATATTAATCCGATATTTCCTGAGTGTACCAAGCGGCACTGGTCTCGAAGCCATCCGGAGGTGTAGTATCCGACTACGGGATGGGGATAATCAGTAAGATGGGTCGAACAAGCACCATTTCACACTACCTTCTGTCCACGCATGTGCCCCGTTAGCCGCTTGTCACGGTCCATCATCATGTCGTCCCATGCATCGATGTTATATCGAACGGGCTGTAGGTCAGGCGCGTCTCTGGTGAGGGGCAGGTCTTGGGCTGGTGCACAGAGGGTGAAGACACACCTTCCCTTGGTTCTGGGCCATTTTAGACGTGTTCAAAAGAGTACCCGCCGCAGCGAACATGGAGGTCAAGAGACCTGAACACGAGAACAAGCGAGGTCTGCTGAGCAAAATCTACTGAGGGGGGTGTATGGAACGTACCGAATGGAATGAAGGCTTCCCATGGGACTGGCATCTTGGGTTTAGCTACAGCTCAGTTCACTCTCGGTAAATCACGGTAGCACATGTTTGGTGTTGTTTGTTTCACAAGTCAGCCCCGTCATACTCTCAGGGGTAAAATTGAATTCCGTTCCATCTCTCCCAGCTCTACCATGGCAAAAGTTGAAAACATGAAGTTGAACACTGGTATAGTATCTAAGAGCTCTCCCCAGCCAAGTTAACGGCTTACCCAAGTCCACGATAGGAACTACCATGCCCAGCTTCGGCTTTGGTGTGTTCCTGTTGGATGATTCGCAATGTGCGAGAGCGTGCACAGACGCGATCGACCTTGGGTACAGGTGGGTGTCTTGGCCTTTCTCTCGAAGTTGACACTCATCGGACACACGTTTGTAGGCACATCGACACTGCGCAATACTATAAGAACGAGGCACTGGTCGGCGAAGGTGTGAGAATCTCTGGTATTTCACGTGAAGAAATCTTCATCAGTATGTTGCCCCTGGAGATATGTATTCTCTGAGGCTCACCTTGAAAAATAGCATCCAAGGTCGTCGACCACGATCTTGACGAGAAGCAGACCTACGAGAGTGTCCAGGAATCAGTTGAGAAGCTTGGACTCGGCAAGCATCTTTCAAGGGAAAAAAAAAAAGAGTCTACAACAACTGACGTGACACTGTTAGGCTACTATGACCTCTTTCTCATCCATTCCCCCCACGGGGGACGTGACAAGAGGCTCGGAAGGTACAAGGCACTTCTGAAGGCGAAGGCGGACGGCCTCGTGCGCGCCGTCGGGGTGTCCAATTAGTGGGTTTACATCGCTTTTCGTTTTGATCTGTTGGTTCTGGTTGCTGATGCGCAGGATTTGCAGCTCCGAGAAGCACATCGAAGAAATCGTGCAGGCGGGACTGGAGCTGCCTGCCGTCAACCAGATCGAAGTGAGAAGCCATTCTCAAGGAATCTGAGATAGGAAATGCTGACAGTGGACATCGAAAGCTTCACCCCTTCTGCCAACAGCGCCCGATCGTGGCATACTGCAAGTCAAAGGGTGTCGTCGTACAGGCGTACTCACCGTTGGCTCAGGCTGTCGCGGGTCGTATCGATCACGAAGTTGTACGCAGGGTCGCAGACAAGGTACGGCTTTGGGGATCACCTCAGGCATGCATAGTATGCCAGCTCTAACTGAGGTCGTGATTCTAGAATGGCAAAACAAATGCACAAATTCTTCTTCGATGGGCTCTACAGAAAGGACTTGTACCGCTGCCAAAGGCCACGTCCCGTCAGAGAATCGAGGAAAACATCAATGTGTACGATTTCAGCCTTGATGCAGAGGATATGGCTACGCTTGATGCCCTTGACCAAGGAGCTGCGGGTGCGGTGTCATGGAATCCTGTCAATGAGCCTTAGAGTCTTTCCTGTACACATTTCGTGATGTCTGGACCCGATCACGCTGGCTGTGCATGATGAATGGCACATATCTTGAACGTGAGGATGATGATGTAGATGGGCTGTGAAACTAGTGGCGTGGTAATCGAACATGATCGTGGTGATGAGACGTAAGGGAAGCGCGGCGTCCTGCCTCCGTTAATGAGCACACCATCCTAGCTGTTCGCGCTCGTCGTTCAGAACGATGACCACAATGTCCTCGTCGTCGGGCAGCGCACTCCCAAGGTGTCTCGTTCCTCTCATTATCTTGCTCGCCTTCTCCACTCCAGCGTTCACGCAGCCTGCCACACTCGTGTTCAATGATTGTTTCGCAGGTGATGATTCGAGGAAAATGTCGGTTGACACTGTCTTCTCCCAGATAATAAACGGGACCACGCTAAACATCACCGTGCTCGGCGACACTGCTGCACAAATCGTCAACTCTGGGAATAGCAGTGGTATGTTTTCGAAATTGTTCCCTCGAAAGTTGCTGCTCAAGTCGTCGTCTTCTATCAGCTGCTACTACGCTTTTCACGGACGCTACGACTCTCACAATCGACGCTTACAACAATGGAACCTTTTTATGCGATCTTATCCGCCCACCCTCGCCTCTCCCTACGCTCTCCCCAACAAATACAACATACTGCCCCATACTACCAGGGCCGTACGCACTCTCCGTTTCGATACCGTTCAATGCCAAAAACTCCCTCACTACCTTGAACACACAGCTCCGTGCCCTTGATCCGAACCAGCAAGAGATTATGTGTTTGACTATTGCTACCACTCCTCTCCACCCCGGACCGCTCGACTCCCCGTATGGAAATGCGCGTATCGTTTTCTGGGCTACAATTGGTCTAGCAATAGTATACTGGCTCATAGTCGGCATCGCACGCATCACTTCAGCGTGGGGGCGTGGTTTAAGTCGACCTGGGCCAGGCATCTGGCAGCGCGTTGAGAGTGCTGGCTTCATCCTCACGAGTGCGATCAGCGGTGAACGTCTGGCGGCTTCTTCAGCTCTGATGAGATTTTGTGCGTGATCTCGTTTTGCTTGACGTACAGAGTCTCATATTTTGAAGGTTCACCTTCATTGCGTGATATCATCATGCATACCCAGTGGTGTGCCGCGCTCTCCATGGTGGCCGTCCAATGGCCACCGTTCATTTGTGAGTTAATATCCATAATTCATTTGTTGATTCCTAATTTCCTTTATAGACCCTTTGCTTTCTCAAACTGCGTGGGCCACCCTTACATACAGTAAGTGGCCGAACCTTATGAGTTGCTCACGGCACTACATCGTTTTTCATAGATGTTACCCTGACACCCCATTCGGTTCATTGGAATCCCCTGAATGTTTCGCCATACAATCCACCTTCGAATTTTGCAAATCAGCTTAGCGATCCAACCTCCACTATCTATATCAACTCGTCCGTCCCCAATTCGCTCTTTATGCTTCCACCAGGGACGCCGAGCGGAATGGAAGCCTTTGCATGGAGTGTAGGCGTTAGCCCTCAAGACCTCTTCGGGATATGCCTTGCCCTCTTCCTTGCCATCTTGGCTGGAATCATTGTTATCAGCTTATTTGTCTGGATGATCGATTCGATCTTCTCACGGAAGCCTCCTTCGTCAAGCCTTCCGACATCGGCGACGTTTGCCAGCACGAACAGCAAGGGTCGCAGCTCACGCCAATCAGCTGGAAGCAAAGACCTGCTTGACGCTAGCGCTGACGAAGCGAACAGCCATGGCCTTGCATATCCCATTCTCCGACGGCGTTGGCTGCGTCCGGACTTTAGCTCATTTCATACCAGTGTTTTGATCGGAAACCTCGTACGTGTGTTGTCCCTTTTCCACTTCCCTGTGACTGTTTTCTCGGCCTACGAGTTCACCACTGCCACCGCGGCTCATTCCATTGCCCTCGGGGCACTCTCGTTTGCGGTGTTCTCGGTTATCATCCCCTCGCTTTTATTGTTCCGACTTGCCCGGACGCCCACGTCAAAGCTCTATGATGAAACACGGACACTGCTTTCACTCGGACCTCTCTATAATCACTTCCGCCCTGGCTCACAGCTTTTCTCCGGATTACTCCTCCTTTCAAACTTAGTTAATGGAGTTGTGATAGGCGGCGGCCAGCGAAGTGGGACAGCTCAGGCCATTGCGATTCTTGTTTCGGAGGTCGTCAGCGCTTTGATCACGAGCATATGGCTTCCCTGGAGCACCGGTGCAGGCATGGGCCTCATTAGTTTCTTGTTCTGTGTTGCTAGAATCGTAATTGCGGTGTTGCTTGTCGTGTTGACACGGACGGTGAGGGTTGCCCACTGTGATAATTTTCCTCAGATAACTTACGACATGTTACCCCACTAGATTTCCATTGGACCGGCTGCTGGTGGCTGGGTTGCTTACGGCGTACTTATTGTTCTGTGCCTCGTTTATCTCGCCTTTTTCCTCATCCTGGTGGTCAAGTTCGTGGAGGCCCTTGTCCGCATTTTCGGTCGCGTAGGTTTCGATCGATCGAAACGTCCGGTCGATGGAGGACTCATTGGCGCTCTTTCATTCCTTGGTTGCTGTGGACGGCGCCAGGATGATCAGCGGAAACATTTCAGACACTCCCAAGCCCGAGATTCTTACACTATCCGCGATTCGGGGTCGTTCGTGCCTCCTATGGCGTCATTTGCGCAGAAATCCAAAGGTTCCGCTGCGTCACATCACTCTGGACCGCCAGCTTCTGTTCTCCGCCCTGAACATGCTCTTCGTCCTTACCGGGAGGACAGCGACGAGGATGATGAAAGTACGCATATCATGGGCGCATGGCAGCCCTTCCCAGGGCCTGGGAACAGATTGTCATACGACCGCACGGAATCCTCGCCTCGTACGCAAACGTCTAATTCCGGATTTTCTCGCGTTGGAGGAGGTCGTGCTCATTTCGATTCACCCTATGCAATCGCGGGAGGCAAGGAAGGGTCGACGTTGACGTTCCCGAGCATGGAGAGGAAAGGTTCCGGCCCTGCAGCCGATGGTTCTCCCAAGGTTGCGCCCCTTGGAGACGGAGAGGCACCGGCGCCGACACCGACAACATCCGTTGCCAATGTGGCGAGGATGCCAGTCCTTACCAATTCAGGGTTGCCGGCGGGCAGAACGAAGAGTCAGAGTGCTATCATCGTTGGGGAACTGGCAGCCATCGCCGCTGCAGCATCGTCAGGGACATCCCCTGAATCGCATCCTTTAGTGGAGACTGGCGACCATCATCCTGGATCTGGCATCAAAGGGTCTCGTGGGGATAGTTCGGCCAACTTGGATGCAAACCAGCCAAAGAAGAAGCATTGGTTTAACATCCGACGTCACCGCAGACATTCTGATGGGTTGGTGCTGGATGACGTGGGGAAAGACGAAAGTGTGGCTGCTTCATCTTCGAAAGAGCCGGGCAGATCATTCGTCGTGATCCGCGATCGACGTCCGATATCTGTTCGACCCGACACGAAACCTGGTCAAAAACCTAGACAGTCGCTGGACGAATCCAGAACCCGAACTCCATCATTCGCTGTGACGAGAGGTGGACACTCATGACTTACATATCGCAAAACGCGTCAGGGACTTGTTGATATCCGCTTAATGCGTATATATATGGGATTTTTTCTTCTTCTCTTGCTTACCCGGTTCTTTACATCTGCCATCCTTGATCCATGGACCTCCCTACGTTACCAAAAGGTACTACCCGCACGTGTAATATTTAGTGCACCCCGTTTGCTGTTTTGGACTTGCTGTGTGTAATACAGTATCAACGCTGAGTATTCTACACCGGTGATCGCGATCTAGTTGATCGAGTAAATTTACAGGAAAGATCCAAAAAGACACTACGATATATCGATTGTCCCTTGTTATTACAACCTGTTCTCGTTCACACAAGGACACCGTCCTCCTCTTCGCCATGTCCTGCAACGTCACTGGCATCGCCCCCAACCCAGAATACTCGCCAGTCTTCAACATCCTTTCTCAGCCACCCGTATACTCCAGCCTCAGCCCTCAGCCGTGCGGCGACCTCTTCGGTCTCAACGCTCTCAAATGAGCTCGTCGTCGACGTCGCCGAATCGGTCCGCTCGAGAAGAGGCGCATTAACCGGGGTCGCGCGATGCCAGTGTCCTCCAGCCGCGAGGAAGCCAGTATCCCCAAGGAAAGACTGTGCACGGCGAGGTTCCACAAGCGCAACTCCCTTCCCCTTCCCCTTTGAATTCATAAATGCGGAAAGTGGAACCTCCTGCACCTCCACACCGTCCTCACTCATCCCGATGAGTTGGAGGATGGGTGATATGGGTGGCTTGGCGTGCGGTACGCATACGCGCGCGCTTACGCTCGACGGTGACGAAGACCAGGCAAGGGTATAGAGGGGCGGAGAGTTCTGAATGGTAGCGGGGAGCGGTGCAGAGACGAGGTGGGTATTTTTTCCTCGCGTGAGCGCGTATACGGACTTTGCAAGATAGATATCTCCGCCGGGTAGCTGCGCTGCGGGTAGATCGATCAGGGTAGGGAGGATAAAGACGCCTTTACCATCCTTGAAGGCCATGAAGTCGATGGAGCCTCGGGAACGCCTGGAGTGAAGGGGGTTGGAGACGGACAGTGAGTCCATTCCCGCCAAGAGACTCCCACCCCCTAGAAGGCTACTTCCTCCTCCAGTGTCGAACATCTCAACCTCCATGACTGCCGCATCAGCGATCCGGATGACTCCCGCCTTTTTATCGAAGACCACGAAGATAGCCATTTGTGCGCTGTATGTCATGTTTCCAAGCATAGTCGACGCCCGATTGTTAGGAGCGGAGGCATGCGAATCGCTGGACAAGCCACGGGAGTGACTATATCCTGTTTGTCGTGGTGAGCTGCCATCAGACGATGACCGGGCTACGTCTTGGACCGACTGGTGTACGAATGCGAGATTACGAGGTTGACTCGGGGTATAGAATTCCTGGTCAAAAATTACGGTGTAAGAACTTCAATAAACCATATTAAAGCAAATTAATGGGCGGTACCTTCACAAAATGAAACGCTCTTTCTCCTTTCGGGGTTTCGTATAAGAAAATATTATATTTCGTGGCAACCGCAAGGAGAGCCCTTCGTCCATGTCTTCCGCCACCGGGGCCGGCGCCGCCCTCCTGCCACAAGGCATACACAATAACGCTGGAACTCGCTAATCGGGAACCGGAGCTAGCGAGTGGGACGAAATCGGTTGCCCACCGCAAGGGCAGATCATCTACGACATCCCAGGTTGCATCAGCCGAGGCAGTGACAGTGTGCTTTTTTGTGCTGGGAACTGCAAGGTAAGATTCGTAAGACGTTGCGGGCTGCTGTATTCGTATTGGAGACTCGATCATGAGATTTTTCAGACCTCGCGTAATACTACTTGCCGGCCGGTGCTTCTTGACAGGTGTTTGCTGGACGTTCCAGTCAGAAGCACGGCGGAGGTCCACAGGATTTGTGCCCTATAAAAAGACAGATACATGGAAAACATCCGCAACAGCTGAGTAATTTACGCACTTTTTGAGCAACGGTCCATTTTGCGAGGCTCGTGAGACTTGCGAGATTATACATTCTGAGGCTCCGTAACGATTCCTGGTTCCCGCTTGAAGCACAGGTGGCGCCAGGATCCGGTGCTACTAGCACCAACACAACACCCTGAGGAGTTCCTTCGCCAACATCTTCGTACTCGAGGATCGACATTTGAAACACTCTGACATGGCGAGAATAAGCACGGATAAGTGTTAATTGGATTGAGACTACGTACGCCTCCCCGGTCCATACGACGCGTGCCTGTGCTTCATCAGGGCCCTTTTGAACGATTCCAACGTTACCATCACTTGCCCATTCCATGGGGTACATATCTAGGACTGAGAGACCGTTATCTGTACCGATAAGTAGTAAACAGTCACGTTGGAGTGGAAGGATGCATCTGATGGGCGAGGTTGTATGCGGGAGGAATCGTGAGCCAAATTGGTGTAATTGGAGGTGAGTAGGGATAAGTGTTTCCCGGGCCGTTCCTCGTAGGTCTTGTTGCGATTGAGATAGAGGGTCTATTGAAGAAGCAGAGACAGAGGATTGTAGATGAGATGGGCCTTGATCAGGCTCCGAGGAAGGTGTTGGGGGAACCGGGGGTTCATCGTTTATCCGGATGCGCAACGGCAAAGGAGCTGATGGAGTATGGCTTGGATCATGACGGGCTTCCTTAGAAATATCCAGGTCTAGTCAGCCCGGGGACCCACATCAAAGCATATTCCGGAATTCACACTTACGGGTTCGTGCTCCTCATCGGGTCCCCAACCTCGAGTGCGCCTACGTGCCAAGTCTTCCGCGGTGAGGTCTGCGAAGCGCTCCGCTGCCCTGGACTCGGACTCGTCTCAATATGCGCTTACGTTTTGGTGATCGGGGAACATCCAACCTTTTTTCGATCCAGCCTCTCCAGCGACCAAACCTGCGGACGTGTCCACGTTTGCGTATGAGAGATATATACCAACGCACGTACCGTGAGTTGGGACTGCTCTGGACGGCAAGATCATCGTAGGTAGGCAAGTCTCCGTCTCCGTGCTGGTCTTGCTCTGCACCTTTCGTGTACGTTTCGAAGGACTCGGGCGACATTTAGTTAAATCTGGAGAACTCAAAGTGTGTGTATGTCGAGATTTACTAGTGGGTGTGTCCTCTTGTCGAAGATCATACTACACATCACACCGTTCCATTTTCGGGGTCGTGGGCCAAAATGTCAAGGTGATGTCTACGATGTCTACAACTCTCGTCACTTCATCAATGTGATTCATATTCGAATTCATCGACACTGAACTGACACTGGCACGCGGAGACATCGCGCTCTTCATTAACTGTGACCATAAACATTTTCGGATCTCACAATCTCCTCAACTTAAGTTTGCCCCCGCGGAGTTCAGTGGCTTGTAACCTCGTTTTTCATCCTTGATGTCCTCCTATACTAACCTAGACCCTTTCTTTTCTTCATAGTTCGTCCAACTCTGGACATACCGCACAGTCTGATCAATTTGGGCTATGTCCCCGTTCTCTTCGGGGCTCATCTCCGCTGTCTTCACCTTCCCTTCCGGTATGATATATGATCTTCCTATCCTTATCATGACATCCACACACGGTTGCCTGCGCCGACATCCATGTCCCTTCCGTCGCACCCCAGGTCGATTGTATTAAGAGTCGGCGATCTGGATCTGTGGCGCAAGAGCTCCTTCGTTCATATATGAAAAGTCAGACGCATTCCGTTTGCAACTCACCAGCGGCAATGTTGGCAAACGGACGGTGCATATGTGACAGAGACACCCCTGCTGGTTTATTTTGACATCGAACATGGACTGGGTGGACTTGTTCAGAAATGAGGTGTCCGGCAATGTCATAAACGTCGTGCCTGTGACCTTGTTCCGTCCTCACGTTCCCGATCAAATATCGTCCCGTTTTTCCGTGACGATCTTTTCAGCTTGGTGGTCCCTCATCTAGCCGCATGAGCTGAAAGCTGTGTGCAGGCGTCGGCGACATCTCCAAACCGTTAAAAGCGGAGTCTTTCCCGAAAACACCTCTGTCTTTTACTTTTACTTTCCATCACTCTCCTTGACCAAAGTCGTCGGACTATGCAAGACATGCCGTATGGGACCTCCACACTTGCCGTATGATGCTTTCCCCTGATTTTCATCTGTACAGGCACTTCTATCATCCTTACTATCGAAACACCTTCGATGAGCAGTACTGCTACGACAGTACCAACTCCACTCCGTCGGTACCTCATTTACCGCCACATGCGTTCACTCGGTGCGCGCAGACGACTTTGTATGCTATACGTATTTCATACTGATTCCTTTGGCAGGACAATCGTTCCCACACATGTCTCACGCGAGGTTGAGCTTATCACCTGTGGTGATAGTTCGCTGAGCACCACTCCACGTGTTGCCGAGTGAGCACTATTTCCCTTTGAAAAGTTGTTTCATTCAAGGCGCCGGTGATTTCTCAGGAACGTCGGGCATTTTACCAGCGCACTTCTTCCCAATGAGTTGAGCCGAACACCGGTTATCCCCCCTTCGACGGGCCGCGTTCACTGTACGAATTTCCATCAATTGCAAGATCAAATTTATGACGCCCTGAGGGAGATTCTTTTTGAGCTGCCGCCGGAACATCGCCAGTCCGTCATTGACAGGCTGATTCGAGAGGACCTTTCGGTGAGGCCTCGCCGGAGTGATGGGGAAGCCAGCCTTACTCCAGCGTTCATGCCATTGCCGAATCAATCAGTCGAGAACACGACTAGTGGATCCTTCATGCGACCCAGTTCAAGTCAAGTCCCTTCCGGGGCGACGAATTGGGAGTCCTCCCGAGAGTCAGCATGGCTACCGCGCGGTCCAGATCACACCTACCATGCTGTGGAGTGGCTAGTACGGCCACAGCCGCGTCTCGCAGATGCAGTCCCGCAAGCTCTGCGGTCTTCTAACCCGGCCCCTTTTGAGGTTGAAAACGGCCTGAGTCAGACCCACTTGGAACGATCCGTCGCAGGCCCTGGCGATGATCTCCAGCGCATGCCAGACCCTTTCACAGAGCAGGTCCCATCATCCCGTGAAAGGCATACCAACTGTGACATGTGCCAGAAAAGGATGCTCAGGCAATCTTTGAAGAGGCACATGAAGGAAGTTCATGAGAACGTTAAAAGGCCTCGTCTTCAAAGTTTCAATTCATAGTAGTTACTACATGATGATCCCCGCGACACCAATTCACTAACATGCGACAAAAACATGTTCATGCTTCATATGCCGACTTGCATGCCTTAGATGTTACATATGATCCGTATGTTTTGCCAATTACTTACACTGTATGTGTTTACTTTTTAGGTCTCCGTCTTTGAGGGATCTGTGATTCCTTGACTTGTATCCAAAGTCCGTATGTAAAGCGCCGATGAATGTTATATATGTGACTCCTGCGTGCACGCGATGTAGGTCCGTCTGAGGCTGTGACATTGGCATAATCGGGATAACATCATACAAAAGGAGACCTAATACAGTACATAGATACGAGAATGGGCTACAAGCAAGATGCATCAATCCGTCCGTGCTTCAAGAGAATGCGAGACCTGTCCAGGTGGCTACCGCACCAAACACCACACCCCCTGCAACCGCTGTTAATTTCCCGCCCCTCCCCTGTGCCCTCCCATTCTTTTGTTCTTCGGAGCGGAACTTTTCCGCCAATAAGCTAATGGCGTCCTCCTCTGTGCCAAGTATGACCCATCTCCTGTCTTCCTCCTGACCAGGAAGGACGCGAACGATGAATCCCTTTTTCTCTGCCTCGCCCCGAACGCTATCGACGTCGGCTAGAGGGAATGAGAGCAACGTCGCTGGTGCCATGCCAGAGGAATGGCTGAGCTGATGCAAAAATGCAGACCGTTGCTCGAAACTCATCGAGCGGCCGATAGGTCTCGTTCTTTTGACATCATAGTCTGGGAGGAGATAGATGGTTTCGTTCATATTGATGGCCGAACCTCCGATCCCATGGTCGGACACGATTTCTGTTGGGGTGAGACTAGCTGTAGGAGTGGAGAGCGTGCAAGGCATGCGACGAGAAAGTGGGGGAGCCGCGCTGTTGCTGCTGCTGCTAGTCACGGAGCTTGACTTTGGTTGTGGCTCTGGCTCGATCTTGACGTTGGTGCGCTTGTCGGGTTCAGCGTCATGAAGGGTCTTCCGCCACGACAAGACCTGTGCTTCCCTGTCCTGAGGAGACACATTGTCGCTCATCATCCCGGGCTGAAACAGTTGCTCCACCAATTCCGAGTCTGTCGGGCTCAAAGATGCAAGAGTCTTCTCAGGCACGAGCGCAAATCGGACCGAAAGACGGCGCTTCAGAATCTTCCCGCTGCGGGACACATGGGGAGTCTCCTCGGTAGGAGATACGATGTGGAGGGAAGAGAGCTCCTCTGAGATACCATCATCACCTGCGAGTGGGATCTGGGCGATCCTGGAAGTGGGTCTACTGGAAGGTGACGGGGGATTCGACGCGTCAACATAGGGACAACCGGATCGAGGATGTCCCGCGCGTGGACGGTGGCACTTTGTACAATGGGGTGTGCGACGCGTGCCAGTGCTGGGTGGCGTTACTAGACCACCTGAGCCGGTACTGACGCGTGGCCTTGAGGGCGTCGAGGGTGCAGAAGAGCGCGTTGCTGGTGCCATGGATCAATGATATGCTGTGCGGGCGAGTTGCTGATCGTGTTGATGGTTGAGTGAATGGAAAGAGATGAGGCGATTTATGGGATTCGGCCCGGGTGTTTGTGGATGTGAAGAGTCAATGTAAGTGAAGGAGATGAACGTGTGGAACTGGATCACAATTCTCTCTTTCTCTCGAGTCATCGTTGAGAATGAACAACAATTGGACATCCGTTCATTTCCACAATTGCGACCATATAGCAAAGATAAAAAAAAGGCGAAAAAAATGATCTGACCCAGGCTCGAACTGGGGACCTTCTGTGTGTTAGACAGATGCGATAACCAACTACGCCATCAGACCGATGAAGTTGATCAGAAGTATGGAGCTTCAAGTATCAATGATAGTACTGCTTGGTCCTGCTCGCTTTGCAGGTCCCCGAGATCTTCGAGATCGTATGCAAGTATTCCACTCGAAGCACCCTCGCGTCTTTAGTTCGAACTTGCCGCGCATTTGAAGAGTCTTCCCGCACAGCCGTTATGGGCAAAACTCAAATCGTTGCGTCCTTTGGTCTGCTTGTTACCCAACTCTGTCGTACAGGAGGCCGTAGACGTGAGTCGTATAATACCTTCAATCATCTTGACCGAATGCCCTATAGTATCCTTTACGACTGAGTGACAACGGGTCAAACTGTACACCTCATGTGTAACTGGCCTCAGCACAACACGATCTACTGCTCCTCTCACTCGCCCCGCCCAAGACTCTACTTCCTATGTTCCCAAAGTCAAGCACAGTTCGTGTCGTGGGTTCCAAAGGCGCACAAACACTTGACATGCCGGCCCTCCAGTCGCTTCACTGGATGAATAGGCTCGCAGTGACCGAGTTTCAACTTCAAGTGTTTCTCCCCGTCTGCGGCCCCACAGATGCAGAGTTCGTCGGGTCCCTGAGTACTTTGTTCCCGAATGCAACACGCGTCACTCTTGAACTCCATCGTGGTGTAATGTGGACGCTAGACTCTTCAGAAATCCACGCTTCACTCTCCAACATAGTCCGTAGTTGGAAACATCTCGTTCACTTTTCTTCCCTTTGCTACAACCTTGACATTGCTGCATACCGACACCTTTCTCAGCTCGAGTCCCTCGCTTCTCTTCATTTGCGAGCGGAATACTTCCAGCCATCTAATTTGGTAGACATTTTGGATACTAGTCATCCCGGTCCTTCGAGTTTTCCCGCCCTCGCTGATATCCAACTTGATGGATACGACATCCCTTTGGTGGCAAGGTGGATCAGTCTTTACCACCTATCTCCCACCAGCCTGACCTGCCGCGTTCGTCTACTCGACAAGGACCAAACGCCGCACGAACTACTCAGTTCCATTGGTTCTCACTTTGACCACCAGTCTCTGCAGACAATCTCTCTGACCGGAGATCTCTACCAATGCATCAATGACAATATCGATCCCTTGACATACCCCATACAGCCACTTCTCGCATTCACCAACCTTCGTTCGGTTGTCATCTCTCGGTTGTGGATGTCCTCTTTGGATGATACCGACCTAGAAGAGATTGCACTCTCTTGGCCAAACCTCGAAATGTTGGAGCTCCATCATAGCAATGTCGCGTACTATGACAGCACGCGTCCGAGGGCGACCTTCAAAGGGCTTTTCTCCCTCGCGGAGCACTGCTCACGTTTACAAGAACTCTCGATCGTGATCGACGCGGAGGACTATAAGTGGATCGACCTGGACGAGATGGACGATCGTATTTCCAACCGCCGGTTGTCGAAACTCAGCGTCATCCATTCTCATATTAGCAATGCCAAGCAGGTCGCGAAGATCATCAGGGCCACCTTTCCGTCGCTGAAGCAGGTGGATGTCGGGGGATGGAAATCGTTCTTGTCATTGCTGAGAGCGAAGCAGAAGGAAGCCCCTCCTGCACATATCGTATTGTGGAACAGGTGGAACAGGGTCAGCTACCATCTGGCGGAAACCTTTCCTCCCGCGTAAACGACCGTAACCTATCCATTCGGGCTATTCCGTATCGTACGAGTAGTTCGCACTTTTGCTGCCGCTCGAGAGAATGGAAGGCGATTGAACAAGCTGGTCGCACAGGGAAACATTGAATACAACGATGTGAATAATATACTGGCTACTTTCTATCTCTACGATCTCGATGAGAAACCCCTCTTGAGCGAGAGTCGTCATACCTGTCTCCATCATCGCTGCGTCTGGACGAACTAGGTCGCTGCGGGTCTCTGTCAGGGGTACGGCTCCTCATGCGAACATCTCGACCATCCCTATCTCTCCGGGGAGAGTCCCTCGGACTATAATCATCTCTCCTCCTGTAGGGCGGCGAGCGTGAATGGCTTCGATATCGCGAACGCTCGTGATCTCTGTCAGTTGTATCTCGTTCATCCGATCTTTTGTCAAGGTTCTTCAGCAAATCCTCAACTCCCCTCATGCCTTCGGATTTCGTCTTCTCTTTCCGCAACTTTTTCTCGCGCCTTCCTTCCTTCCTTGCACGCCGTTCTTCAGGGGTCTCGTCTTTGTGTTTATCCTTTTTGGATTTCTTGGACTTCTTGAGCGCTTTCATTTCTCTGCGTTGCGCCAACAGATAATCTCTCATAGGATCTTCAGGGTCGATTGAGAACGTGTCTGACACGTCTGAGTCAGAAGGCGGCGCATCATCTAGAAACACCGACATGAGCAACGTAATTATCGAACAAGGAGAGCCAGAAACAGACCAATAATCATCCCAGGTTTCGCATTGAAGGCTTGTTCCTCAGGTTCTACCCATTCACCATCCTCACCCTTTGTCTTCGGTTGTTTGTAGTTCTTGACGTGATCGACACGCAGCGTTTTGTCCAGGACATTGGCACCGTTGAGATTGTCAACAGCCAAGGTGGTGGACCTCTGGTCTTCGTACATGAGGAAACCGAAACCCTTTGTTTTGCCCGTCGACTTGTCACGAGGCAAGTTTACGTCCATGACTTCCCCATACCTGTGAAGAGTTGGAACCATGGGCAATGAAGGACAGACAACGGACTCACTGAGAGAAGATAGTTATAACATCACCCTCTGTAAGGTCATAATGAAGACCGCCAACAAAGATGTACGCAGAATCTGGGGAAATTTGAGAACCTCTGCGCTGTCGCGCGTTTTAACCGCTCACCTTTGTAATCGTCATGCCATGACGCAGAAGTGCCAAGCTGTAGCTCGCGCTCGTTGATTTTATTAATCTCTCGGACGACGCTAAATGTCTGCTAGTTAGTCGTCGTCGTCGTCGTCTGACGATGGGCGCGCCAACGTACTTCATGTCAGTCCAAGTCCAAGTTGCCGTTTCTCACGCTGTCGATGATCTTATGTGTTCAAAATTTCTTATCCACCACCATCGCATCTAACCATCCAGCTCATCAAGCTTCAACAGTCCATACGATGGCCTCGTTCACTTTACCACCGATTTACGATAATCCAGATGGCGGATGGGGTCCTTCAGCGTCCAAGATTCCCGAACAATTCAAGTTCAAAGATATTCCATATGCCCCATACGCAAAGTCTGACAAGCTCGGTCGATTCGCAGACTGGAACGATACGACGGGCGACAACCGTCAAACTGCCGTAGGGGTCCCAAATACTCGCGATACACGTGGTGCTCCAGGTCGATCGAAGAGAGAGGGTGCACAGGCTTTTGGAAGCGGTACTGCCAGTGCATTCGCGTATTTCCATGTCGAAGATGAATCAAGCTTCTCATTGGTGGACAATAAAGCTGCTCCTCCACGTCGGGGTGGATTTACTAGAGGAAGAGGATTAGGACGTGGTGCTAGCAATTTTGCCGGCAGGGGCGCTCAGAGAGGTGCTCGTGGTGGTGTCGCAGGTGGGCGCGGAATGGCCCAACGTGGTGGGCGGAGAGGTTGGAGAGATTGGGATAAAGTAAGTTTGATCATCTTGGGATTGGTACCCAGTTGGTATCATTGACGATATGAGTGTAGAACAACCGTACTCGGGAATCATCAGTTGTTATTTCACCCGAGTGGTCTTTACTGGAGGAGATCGAGTTCCATCGCTTGGCTAAGCTCAAGCTTGAGGTAGACGAGCCAGAAGACATGTAAGTGAGCCCACCGATAATCCCTGATGGTTGTTGAATCCTATGTCCAACAGTGATGCATACGGGCGAGTGTTTGCCTACGAAAAATCTTACGACCGTATCACGACCAAAACCGAGCGACCACTCCAACTTGTGGATCGTATAAAGTACAACACCACTACCTCAGACGACCCTGTCATTCAACAGGCAAGTGCACACCAAGTTTCGCTCACTGAATCACCTGAGCTCGATTCTACAGCTTGTCGCCAAAAACACGGCAACGGTCTATGCCACCGATGTCATCCTTTCTGTGCTCATGTGTGCTCCTCGGTCGGTGTACCCTTGGGACATTGTTATTGTCCGCGAAGGTAACGTCCTATACTTTGACAAACGCGACGGCGGCGCATTCGACACGGTCACCGTGAACGAAAACGCATCGGATCCCCCTCAGGATCCCACCCCTCCCAACCCTAACAATCCCGCCGAAAAGACTACGACCCCGGAGGCTCCATCTATCAACTCCGCCACCTCGTTGTCATTGGAAGCCACCTACATCAACCAGAACTTTGGGTTCCAGTCCGTACAAGAAAACTCGACGGTCGACTTCGCCCACCCTAATCCGTTCTACGGTCCGGAAGAAACTGAACCGTTGGCATCGTGTGGTTACCGATACCGTGTTTTCGATCTCGGCGTTACTGAAGACGAAGATCTCAAAATCTGTGTACGCACAGAAGTCGATGCGTTCACGCCTGGTGCAGGAAATCCTGCCTTGGGCCACGGCCTCGTGACTATCCGAGCCCTGAACGAGTTTGACCCCCGTGCCCAGGGTGCAGGTGGAGCTCAAGACTGGCGTTCAAAGTTGGATTCTCAACGCGGTGCTGTCGTTGCAACGGAGATGAAAAACAACAGCTGCAAGCTTGCCAAATGGACAGTCCAGTCCGTATTAGCAGGCGCTGATCTCATGAAAATAGGGTATGTGTCGATCAAGTTTGGAGCCACCTTGACTCTCATCAGGTTTCACTAATTCCAGATACATCTCGCGTGTTAACCCCAAGGACAACACTCGACATGTCATTCTCAGCACCACTTCCATACGTCCCACCGATTTCGCCACCCAGCTCAACGTCTCCGTCGCTAATGGCTGGGGTATCGTTAGGACCATCACGGACCTATGCATGAAGATGCCCGAGGGCAAGTATGTGCTCGTCAAGGACCCCAACAAGGTGCGTAGTGTTGCTTCGTGAATTTCCAGACGCTCATACGTAGCTCAACAGTCTGTGATACGGCTGTACTCTGTCCCAATGACTGCGTTTGTGACTGAAGACGACGAGGGTGAAGCCTTCGAGGGAGAGGAACTTGAGTCGGCGGTTTAGTGATATGTAGTCCGTAGATCGAGGGTGTCTAACGACATGTGGATGGATGCAGCCCGATTGATACACATTGACAAAATTGAGTGTCCACCCGGCCATCATTGGGCATTCAGAAGGATCTCAACGGCGGCCTCGATATTTGGACTACATGTGATAGGTCAGTGGAAACATCTGCAGAAAGGATCGAAAGTCCCACCTTCGCTGGAGTGCCCTCGTGATTGCTTCTCGGGAAACGTCAGGGAACATCGCAGCGAGCTGTGTGATCTCAGTTTCGCTTGGCGTTCGTATTGCGGGAGCATCCGCCCTGCCAGTCAACTCATTCACCCATTCACGGACTACATTACCAGCCTCTCCCTGGGCCTCGAGAGTAGTGCCATCGGTCGGCCTAGTCGATGTCGAAGGTCGCGCCGTGGTGACGATCTCTTCGTTCAACAATTCAGTTGTTGAGTCTAGTCGATCCGGACGAGCGCGGTTGAGGCGGCGTGGTGGACGCGTCGAGCCAATCAAAGGGAGTAAGAAGCGCTGAGAGAACTTGACTACAGCGGGCGAGACGCGCCATTTCTTGATATTGATGACCTCTGAGCGATATATGAAGCCCACCAACAAACCAATAGATGCGGACGCGAGCGATCCGGGCATGTGACCCAACGCAAGCTACTTCACGTCAGCAGCAGAGCAGACGGCAAAGCTAGGATACTCACTTGGGACGCCAGTATATAAGTAAAAGCTTTGTTGCTTAAAGGTATGCCGAAGATTCGGAAATGATACGCGGAAGGCACCAGTCTGTACCACTGGTAAAGTATACTGAACACGACAGCTGTTGGTCCGGGAGGTATATAATTGAGTCCGACACGGTGGAGGAGTATAAGTGACGAGAATTCTAGTGTCGTGGACACCAATGCCGACATGATGGCAAAGGACTGGAGCGGGTTTGGTCAATGATCGGACCTTTACTTTGACGTAGTACCCACAGCGAACTTGACACTCCCGAATTGACGCTCTATAGTGACGCCAGCACCATACAGTATGAGCTCCGCAAGCAATAAATCACTCGAGCTTGAGAAGGCCAAGTGATGCGTCACAAGGCGCCAATACTGTGCAACGGAAAGGGAACTGTTTCAGACACGGCCGCCTTCAGCCCTTGGGATGGAACACGAACGAACGCACCTGATAATGATGCGAAATATGCGGAACGAGCTGAGAAGGAAGACGTATGAAAACATGTTCACAGATGAAAACGAGAACGGCCAGACCTGCATCTGAAGGTAATGCTTGACATCAAATACACCGCCGACGAGAGATGTGAACGCATAGGCCATCATGAGCCCTTTGAAAACGAATTCAGTGCGCTGGTTTTGCAGAGATGGGAAGCCTACCTTTTGTGATGGATGCATGCTCGAAAGACATGTCGTTTATGTTCCAAAGAAGTGGTCTCTTGTTCAAGACTCTCAGCCTTGTGCGAGTTGTGTGATTCTCAGCGCTCGAAACAGAGTAAGTACAAGAGACAGGCTTAAGGCCTACACGCTGATGAATGTGGCTGTGTCAATCCACTTCAGCCTCGGCGTTCACTGACTCGTCATTGCTTACCCCGGACCATTCATTATCAAAATTTGCGGTGTAACCCTACGTATCTGCTAGGCGCCATTGCGAGCATAAACGTAGCAGATAAGTCGAATCCCTCCGGTTCACCTGCAGGTTTGGTTTAGGTAGAATGAAGCTCGATACACTAACACCGGCAGCCTTAGCACTACTAGCCAGTACCGTTCGACCCTCCGAAAGCTAGTCTCGCACAAGCCTGGATGTGGGCAGGTCACGGTCAGTGTGTCAACTACGTGAGCACCAAAGTGTTCGACCCAGTCATATGCTGTCATGCACAGAGTGAGTCCGTCTCTTTCTTCAAACACAAACACCTTGGATTACGATTTGTTTAGCCAGCAATGCTGTTCCTCCACGGGGATGCTTCCGCGTAAGTATATTCTTATCGGAAGAAGTTGGCTAAGGACTTACGGTTCTTGTGTTTGATTCAGCCGTCGGTACAGTATGTGTTCTTGCGGCCTGACTCCTGAGGGACGAAATCACATGTCCGGCACCCCGTCAATCACTAAACAAATTCTCGGAGTTCTCGGTGAGTGGTCCTCCCGGCAGAATATTTTGCGCACATGGGGAACTGAGAGGAGGCCGTCAAAACGATCGGATAACTCTCAAGCGTCTTCAAGCGGTAAACGTTTGTGTGACAAGCGCCATATGGTGATGTCGTCCGGACGCGAATACTTATTGCACTTTCACCGCATGGGGATTTTCAGTAACCAAACGGCCTTGTCGTCACCTACAATAGGATGCGACATTTTGCGATATCGCTTCTCGAGTTGGCAGCTCGGGAGACACTGATTTAGTTTGTTATCGTCTCTAATACAGAATGTGTCAACGTTCAGGTGCCTTCAGCTTGACGCGTGATAGAGATGTCCTCAGTGAGGCGAAATGCCACTGCTTGGTTTACTACATAGGAATGGTCACTGCGAGTCACTGCGCCTTTCTCGTATGTGATCTATCATGTCGGATCTGATATGTACTCACCTCTTCGCACGTTGTCCGTCAGCTCCATTCGCGGAAGCATTCAATCAGGCAAAGGTACAAGTGTCATGTTACTTGGCGAGAATGTTGAAAACTTGCCTACAGCGTTTCGAATTCCAGCTTCATGATGGCGATCAGGTTCATAGGCATTAAAAAACCATCAGCTCAAGTATTGCCTTGGGCCGATTGCTCGTGACCGGACTGTCCAGTTTCTATTGGTGGTGAGGGTTTCACTGATACAAAGTGCAACTGAACTCAGTTCCGTTATGTTTGACTGAGTGACAGGATTGGGGGTGACATGATTTCATATTTTGGATCGATTCGGGGAATACTTCTGAATCGCATTAAGTAATTCAAGGCATGGGTTTTACTTACAGCGGTTTCGGAACCTATGTGGAGACGGAAGATACGGAAATTTGTAACGATTTTGAAACAGGCAGAGGGGGAGAACATTCGTCCGTGGAGTTGTGGAAGAAAGCTGAGCAGGGGAATAAGGAAGGTACCGAGCTTCGTCCAATAATGGTACCAGTTCAATTACTGAACATCGTGATGGTACGGGTGGTACGTTGATTGATCGCGGATCGGTTGTCGTGGCTGGTAATGAAAGGACATCCGATACGGTGGTTACGGTGGAGAGCAAGTTTGCGACGAAGGAGCTTTTCTCAGCCCTTGGCAACGCTCGGTTCATGTACTGGCCACTTGTACAGCCTTGATTTTCCGACACGGTCATCGAGGTTCATCGGCATTGATGCAGGAGCACACTGCCAGGGGAGGACTAAGATTAGACCAACAATGACCGAACCGAGGGTACGGATGTTTTTACATTCGGTCGGTAGCGACCCTGTAGAATTCGCAGACATGAAGAGAGGATAAAGATACAAGTGTATCAGAGTGTATCCCCCCACAATTCGCGGAGGAACCCGTGCGAGGATGTGATCGCCGGAATGAAGCAGTGCCCAGGGCTTTGTCGAGTTACCGCTGAGTTGGATTGTGGTGATTAGGTTTCCAACGAAGCGCAAGCAGCAACGGTCAATATCGATCGGTATGCTCATGGCAAAAAGGCACTGTATACTTCGAAAAACCTGTGCAATCCCCTCGAAAGCAGTGCAAAAGCCTGAAGCTGCAGATAACAGAGCAAAGGCAACTCTGCCAAATGTCGAGACTTGGGAGTCATGACGATCGGATGAAAGCATTAAATTTGATTATGTGCCACGATAACAGTTGAGCAGTGCCCGGGAATGGCAACTAGCATGAGGCATGAACGAGACTTGAAAACTGATGTTCTTTCAGACCGGGCCCATAGCTACCACCGCGATGTAGCAGAGAATGATGTAAATGGAAGTGCATACTGTGGAAGTAAAGGGGGACAACTCTGTTCCGTAAAATCCATCTCTTTGTCATTTATGATCATGGAAGCAAGCACTAACTTCAATTGGAAATGACGGTCCCAGGAACGCACGAAGTGAGCCAACACCTCAGTCTGTCATCTCGCTGGATTTACAAGGGGCGTAACCTGGCGTAACCCAGCGTAATCTGGCGCAGACCACAGGCCTAATACCGGCAGTATTTGAGGGAGGTAAGCGCAGGCCAGCTCAAAGGCAGCACGGTCACCAAACCTTGATGAAACGGAGATAAGACCACCTCCAGACAAAGCGTGCACTGACATTATGATGCTGGGAAAGATATTGAGGACGGCCGTCTGACGCTGGAGGCCAAGGCCTTGCTCAATTTTATGTACTGTAGTTCCAAGTGAATAGGAAAGCAACCTTTACTTGGGGCTGGGACACGCGCCCTTGCCTTTTTCGGAAGTCGCCGAGGCGCGTGCCGCCGGAGACCCCTGACATGCCGTGAGGGTGCGTCGGGTTTCTGAGCGCGTCTCTCGCTCGTTCAGCGTCGGGAGAGTTCGAAAAAAATGTACTGATACTGTAGATACATCAAATATATTGTGCCTATTTTTTGAACCGCAAAGATCGCGTTTCTGAGGGTGTAGAGATAAACGACTGCCGACGAGGCTACGTACAGCAGGGAAACCTGTCGTTAGCGAGCGCAATTGGGCCCGACGGGCAATTCCGCGTGTCCCAGCGAAAAATCGCGGTCTGATTTTTCATGGGACACGCAATTTTTGGCGGGCGCGCCATAGGAAATCGTGTCCCATGAAAAAACTCAATTTTTTGGCTGCTTGGGACACGCATCCCGTTTTGGCAACCGCCCGACCACATCGTCGTTCCTCGCCCGCGTCCGCCCTTAGATAAATTATGTAACACTGTAATATATTGCAGATCACACAGTCCTGGGTACCTAGCGCGACAATCGCGCCCTTCCGTCGTCAGAACACGCCCGCTCGTCGCTCCCCATGGCGAGCGCACGCTGTCCGGGGTGACGGCACAGCCGCCGTGTCCCGGGACACGCGCTTAGTCAGCACTCCCGCCAACGCGGCGTGTCCCGCGTGAGGAAAGCGAACTTGAAGATCTAATGCGAGTCAGTCGCGGAGATTCAATTTCACTGGTTGCTGACAAATGCCAGCAAATCGACAACAACGAGCTCGTCGTTGTCCACGGTGACCATGAGTACACCATCTGTTCAAAATTTAGAAGAAGCTGCTGCAATCGCATCGGAATTCATCGCAAGTAAGCAGTATCAATGTAAACCTTTGTACAATTAATCTGGACAACTGTAGCACTCGAAAACATACCCAGTGAGGTGCAATTCCTCTTACAGGAGCTTCGCTCAAAGGAAACTCAAGCGCAAGGTACATCTGCCCGTCTTTCAAGTAAATGCTATGCTCACTTTATTCAAGAGATACAGCAAGAAATTGCGAAGGACTCTCACAAATTCATCCGTCATGCTCTCCGCACCGATTCTGAAGCAACTGGTAAAGATAAACCATCGCCACCACCCCCAACGGAGAAAATAAGACAAGCCCAAAAGTCGCTAGCCACACTCGCTGATGAAAAGATTGCACTCGCTGAACGCATCGTTGAGCTATTGTCGAGAAAGCGTTCCCGACTGGACTACGATCTTGGTCGTGTTCTGGTACTCCAAGGGGAACCTGATCCAGCTGCGGTCGTCGCAGGCGCTGCCCCTCTGATGTCAGCGGGTGCGACCGGGGCCTCAGCAGGATCTGGATACGTCCTTGGAGGAAGAAACCCCGCTGCACACATCAATGAAAGTCTACGAAATGCCTTCTCGGGAGCATCTATTCCTGCGGCGACCACAGGAACTGTTGCTGTTGCCACTCGGACGGGCAGCACAGAAGAGAGTGCATACAAAAGTACGTGGTTTACAGGTTCTTCTCCCCGGCTGGCTTTCTGACGCATTTGATCGCAGAACGTAAGCTTACTGGGACACAAGGCTCTATCAAGCTACCCTCCCCAGCTCCGTCGTTATACGTTCCAGCTTCTGGTCGCGGTCGTCGAAAGAAGCGCGGAGTTTCTTCCGAAGTTGATGACATGGACTTCGACCTTGGTGAAGAATCCCAGGTTGTAGAAGAAGCCGAGGGTGAGGAGGGTGAGGAAGGCGAAGACGGTGAAGACAAAGAACTGTATTGCTTCTGCCAGAAACTCAGCTATGGTGAGATGATTGCATGTGACAACCCTGATTGTCCCTACCAATGGGTGAGTGCTACGCCCCACGTCGGAAAATTTGTATTATTACTCTACGGTTCATATGCTGACTATGCTCGCCCTCAGTTCCACCTCCCATGTGTCAACTTGAAGCAGCCGCTTCCAGAGAACTGGTTCTGCGCCGAGTGCACGAAGCGTGGAATGGGCGCACCCTCCTTTACCGCTCCTGCACGCAAAGGACGGAAGAAGTAGACCTACCAATGACCATCTACCCGGGTTTTTGGACCCACATTGGGATGACGTACTTACGCTCTACTCGTCGCCAGCTACCTTCGCCAATTGCAAGGGCGGTGCTTTCCAACGGCGACGTATTTCCCAAATAATTGGTTATTTCACCTTCTAACTACATACGTGGAATTGGGCGCCCCCCTGAAAAGCTCGAAAGTCCTCGCAGCTCTTTTTATTCGGGGTTCCTTGACTTCCTTCGCTTGGTCACCACTGAACGTGTTTCGAATATCGCCGATTCGCTACCTCCCACGCACCCACAAATGCGTGCTTGTACCGATCTCCTATGGAACGTGGTTTGAACTTTCGCGAGCCATGGCTGAGTTTGTTTTTCGTGTACTTGCTGCTTTGGTATGTAGAAGTTCCGCAATGTACCATAACCCACGAGCGACATTGATGCTCTTCACGACGCTCTCCAACGGCCAGATTATCTTTTCATGTGGGCCCGGGAGTCGACCTTCCTCCCATCGACAACTCATAATCCAGGCATGTCAAACGGCGCACCTTAACGTTCCACTACTCTGTCCTCATCGTTGCCGTCCTCGGATCCTTGACGCCGGGACTGGTAACTCTGCACCTACTATCACACCCACCTTAGTGCAAAAAAAACAGTAAATCTTTTCCATAGCTTCCACAACAACACTTGCCTGGTTCGGCAACTTACTGACTAGAATACAGGCCTCGTACAGTCAACTACGCTTTTAT